>PPHD01001488.1:0-42751 GCA_002909625.1 Bambusicola thoracicus | reverse complement strand
CACAGAGCAGAGCTCAGCGCTGCCCCTCCGCTCCCTGTGAGGAGCTGCAGCCGCCATCAGGCCTCCCTTCAGCTCCTCTGCTCTGGGCTGGGCACACCGAGGGGCTTCAGCCACTCCTCATACACCTTGCCCTTCTAAACCCTAAGATACCACTAAAGGGATTGTCTACCAACTATATTTTTAGCTTACAACATCAAGCGCTTGAGCCTGAAATGAGACTCAAGAAAACCCTAAAAACAAAATCCATTCCAGAAGCAGAAACCACGGGAAACACGCAGCATACGTGACCCAGCATGCAAAAATGGTTACCAGATGCTTGTTTCCTTCCAACTAAAAATCCCATGAGAGGAAGCTTCTGCTGCACTGTCCGTCCTCATTCCAGATTATATTCCAAGTAAAGCAAACCATATTCCAAGTATTTCACAGTGTCAACTTTGGCTAAGTGCTTCAGGTCTCAAATCCCATTGTTTTTGCTGAACTTGCTTACATACGTCAGTACTGACAAAATCTCCTCTACAGTCTACATAAAGCATTTGGCTATTAGCAGGGCTATATCTGATCCCATTGAGTAATTCCAGTGGAAATGATCAAATGTAGTTCCTATTCAGATTTCTTCCGGACTAAAGAGTTAATACTAGTCTTCTCTTGGAAATATTTTGAACAAGGAAAGAGGACAAGCACCAAAAGTGCCTTATTCTTTAGAAAGACTATGAAAACTGGAAAAAAAGACAAACAGAAAACCATCTGAACACAGTTCCTCTATGCATTTGTGATCAACTCATCTTAGAAGCTAAGCTGCAGAAGTTCCACCAACTTATTTTCCAGTATTTCTGGACACACCTGAAACAAGAAGTGGGATGCGTCAGATATGCGAGAACTTAATTTTTCCTGCTTATGAGATATTGCATAAGCAGAATGAGCATTTCCACAATAAGGTTTTGTTTTTACTGCTTCTGGAAACATTAAAAAGAACTGATGCATCTTAGAAGTACACTTCCCTTATAAATGCGTGTACATATGCACGTATCTACATAAACATACATATTCACTGCAGTTCATTTTCTGCTATATTCTCACACACACGCACAAAAAAAAGGATGGATTACGTGCACATTAGCAGTTCTGCCCCTTCTGATTAACGTTTGTTGTCGCCTTTGCTATTGGTTGAGGTCTGACAGCAATATTCCCTTCTATGAAATCGCTGTTTTCCAAAGCGCCAAAACCTGGGGAGGCAAACAATGTCTTCACTGGAAGTAGCTCACAGTTATCAAAACAACGTTCTGCAGTCAGCTGCTGAAATACCAGAGGAAGCCTTTTCCCAAGGTGGACAGGAAAAAGTACAAAAAAACCCCCAGGAAACAACCCCCTTCTCAACCTCACTTCAGAAAAATGTTTAGAATATCTTTACTTTTGAAAAATCCCCAAAATGAAGATACATCCCCAAGCCCTACTGTAGAAGTAGGTCACTATTAGGAATAGCAGTCTGAACTTGAAGCTGTTCAGGGAAAAAAAAAATATCCAAGAAGGCCCATTAAGACATAAAGCACTAGGAGGAACAGCTGCATAAACAAGTTGCATTCTCAGCGTGGAAGAGCAATTTGACTTTGAAGCAAAATTACTTTGAATAGACAGCACAAAGAGCCAACTTAATACTGCCTTTCATCTGCTACCTCACAGCCATTCACAGAGCGGAGCTTCTTACCAACGACCACTAAGGGTGGGATGCTGACATTCTCATTTGTCAGTTTAAGCTCTGACTCAGACAGTGGAATTGGCACTTCCATTCTGAACTGCCTAAACCACGCAACCTTCCCACGTAAGCTCCGATTAAGTTTATATGTGATATTCTTCACGCAGTGTTTTTCTGGAAGGACAATTTATGGGGATTTCCAATGTGCTACAGCTTCAATGCCACCATTTTGGAAACAGACAGAACCAAGAAAGGGTTAAAGAAGTAAATGTGCAAAATTTATTAAAGTTCTTCAATGAACACCGGAGCATGACATTTATAAAATGAGAACACGTTTTTGAAATTAAAAAAAAAAAATAGAAAAACACCAGCAGTTGCTTGCTGTAATACACAGTGGCCCACAGGTAACTCAAACCTAATTTATTCTAAGTCAATTCTGTCGTAAAAAATAATCCATAAAACATAAAAATACTTTGAAAGAAGGAAGTGGTATGCAAACAAACATAACGGCAGCATCTTTACAATTGGTACAAAGAGATGGCTGTTGGCAAGAGAAGACTGAGTTGGAAAAGCTTTGAAGGATAGTGTCCTTGCCATGCTGTTAAAAGGCATTTTCTAAATACAGCTTGGATATTGCTACATACAGAATAAAGTTTCACATTTGCAGATCCCAATCAGTTACAAGAGTTCTAAACTTCTGGTTGCGTAGCCATGAGAGAGGAAAAAAAAAGAACGGGATATTCCTCTTAGTATACCTTATCATCAAAGGAATTTTTGAAGTATTTTTTCAAAGTATTATTCGGTTATTTTATGTATTCATTGGCTGCCATCCTAAATGCAGCACAATGCAATTTGACCATACCTCTGTATACAAAGTGCTTCCGCTGTGACATTTTTATGTTCCACGGTGGAGTGCCTTCTCCCCACGTAGTACTTGCATGTTACTCAGTGCTGTGGGAGAAGAGCACCCCGATACACAGCTTCACATACATGGAAGTGGGCACTGGGTGTACCTGGCAGCCACGGCTGTAAGGAATTTTACAAGGATGTTCAGAGGAGTTGCCTCATTGAGGCTGTTGGCTTCTTTGCATACTTTGCTCTGGACCTACTGACTCAAAAAACACTGTCTCCAAGGGGGCTGGAAGATGTCAGCGAAGTACTTGAAATGGTACCTGGCATCAACTTTCTTCTGCCTGTGTAAAGATAATCTAAGGACTCTGTCAAAGTACACACTGGCACTCAAAATACACCTGTAAGAGAGAAATCCTTCTTGTGCAACACAGTAGGCTTTCACCAAGGTTATCAGGTTTAAGTATACGAAGCACACAGATCTCTTCTCTGGATTCAGATGGTATTCCTTTTACCATCAGATGACTATTCAGGCAGAATGGTGTAAGCTCCATTCTCGTAAGTAAGAACGTGCTTTAACTGCAGTCAGCCAGCAGCAGAGAAGGTATGTAATTCTCCAGTAACAAAGTGCAGATTTGGAAACTTCAGAACAAGGATCCCAAAGTCATACAGTCTTCATTAGGCCAAAGACTTTCATAATAAAAAAAGTTCAAGTGTTTATTATACTACGAGTCCCATATTTGGATTTTATTTCCATAGAAGTTATAGTATGTCCTTTCCTAGTGTTTCTTCTGACCCTTTGATCTGTGAGGTATTATCATCGTAAGAATAATTCCCCGAATCTCGACTGCTCTGTTTAAAATGTTTGTTGTCTTTAAAGTCAATTTGATTTACTTCTTCTGTGACGCTACTCTCAATTACGTAACAAATTTCTACTGGTTCTTCTGCAGTAGGCATATATGGACTGATAAAGAGCTGCCCTCCAAAGCCCTGCAAAAACAGAAGCACAAAGAAAGATGAGCATTCATAAATGACACCTAAAAAATAACCCCACTTAACATGAAAGCCATACAACTCCACTGTATTGTATTCAACAGCATCACAATTTTTTTCTACCTATAACATGCAACCTTCTCTCTTCAGTTCAGGAATGAAAAGTCGTGACAAAGTTTAGCTGCATTTAGACATTGTTCTAGCAACGTAACCTCAACTCTTCTGCTGTTTCCAGCTGTCAATCGTGTATATAATCACAATACTTCACTGATTATAGCCTTGAGACCACCCAAAAAAATAAAAAGGAATGAATGAAGCAAGCTGCTACAGCATGACACCAAGCCTTACTTAGCTCTCAAGAGCGCCACTGTCTGTTCCGTGTGCTTCAAATCTCTTCTCTGAAATGGTTTTTGTATCAAATAAATACACACAGTATTAATTATGTTACCAGTATTCTACTGAACAACAGAGCTAAAATGCTGCCTTACAAATTAAGTTCATATTAGCCCTTGTAAACTATGAGACTAGTGTTAAATTATAACTATATTCAGAAAGCTCTGCACAATACGTATCATAGGAGCCTCAGTGAGAAGGAGATATGTTAGGAAGGTCACACACCGCTCAAGTTGATTGAGAAACACTGAAGAAAGCTGCATGAGGAGTAGTTCCGGATATGCTTCAAAATATAGAATCATGATTCTATGGTATACCCACATTCCAAAACGTATTGACATTTACGTGTGGCTCTGTTTACTCTAGAATGGGATCACTATTAAGTACTATGCCAAGCAGAGCTCAGAAACTGCACAACCACCCTCTTTGAGACTTGAACCATACAGTCATCTTGTCAAGAGATGGCATACATTTGCTACATCAAAATTTCCTCCAAAGATTGAACTTGCATTGTTACCTCCTTTGAGTTTTAAAGGACAGGCAATAATGACAGTTCTTTGACCATGCAGCCTCTCAGATGATACAAACACATGGAAGATGTGTCAAAATATGACTTTCATAGAATACACAAGGCTGGAAGGACACTTCCAACGTCCAACTCTTGCCAGCTTCCTGAGCCAGATGTGGTTTCTGTTTATTTTAGTAATGTTTCAATCAGTTCTCTTCCACTAAGATGCTCTTGATCCAAATAACCCTTCTTGTATTCATAAAGCCTTACGACCAAGAGATCTGTATGTCTGCCTGCTTGAAGATGCTTTTGTTATGAATTTTAATAAAACCATTCAATTCTCTCTAATTCTAATAATAAAAGAGTCAGAAAATGCTCTATCAACTTCTATTCATAGAACCACAAGATGGTTTTGGTTGGATGCTTAAAGATCATCTAGTTTCACCCCCCCACCATGGGCAAGGACTGTAAGAGGTTGCTCAAAGCCCCAGCCAACCTGACTTTGAATGCTTCCATGGAGGAGGCATCCATAACTTCCCTGGGCAACCTGTTCCAGTGCATCACCACCATCATCACAAAAATGTCTCATCATATCCAATGTGAAACTATCCCCTTTCAGTTTAAAATGATTGTGCCTTGTCCTGTCACTACATGCCTCAGTGTATTTAAAAAAAAAAAAAAAAAGGAAAAAAAAGTATAAAGTGAGCTTATACAATAGGCCACAAATTCAGAGCCTTCTCTACGCCAAACAACTCCAACTCTCAGCATTTCTTCAAAGGAGATGTACTCCAGCCCTCTGACCATCTCTGTGGCCCTCCTCTAGAGGTGCTCCAACAGCTCTATGGCCCTCCTGCATTGGGAGCCCCAGGCCTGAATGCAGTACTGCAGGTAGAGCCCTGTGAGTATAAAAGCAGGCAATCAACTCCCTCAACCTGCTGACTAGGCCTCTTTTGATGCAGTCCAGGATATGACTGCCTTGCTGGGCTGCAAACACACACTGCCAGCTCCTATCCACCACCAGTATCCCTAGGTGCTTCATTCCAAAGGTGCTCTCAGTCAATTCCCCTCTCCAAGATACTCATGATTTCCTCCCAAAGAAACCTTCAGAGAAACAAGTGAGGTGTAATGCAACAAGGAACAAAGTAGAAGCAATAAAAATCAAGTTCTGTGCAGCAAGAAAATAACGTCAAGCTGCTAAACGAAAGGATGTGAGTAAGACACAGTACCCATTCTGTGTTACACAGTATTCTAGAAATAAATACTACCCAATTTTTCCCTTGGGCATTCCTGCATTTTGTTAAGAAGTATACAATTAATCCGTAAGACTACAAAATAACAGAATCACTTTTTTTTCCCCCCTAATATTTTCTGCTCATTTTTCTAAAAATACATCTGCTTAATGAATAAGAAAAATAAATCTCATCTTACCTCTATGTTCAGAGGAGTCTGGCATGAAGGAAAGAACATGTACTTGATTTTATTATAGACTTGATACAGGAAAAAAATAACCACTGATGCCACAATCAAGACAACAGTCAGCGCACCTACAAATGTTCCGAAAATGATCAGAGGTATATGTTTACCTAAAGAAGGAGAAAAAAAAAAAAACAACCCAACAATAAACCAAACATTTAGTCTAGGTATGCATGAACTACCAAGATTAAAACAGATGTTCTCCAAATCTGGCACAGTGCTTATCACAGAATTTCACATTCCTATACCACTATAGCCAGGCACGATGATCATTATGGTAACGATGTCATTCTAATACCTTAAGTAATTTTATTAATAAATCTCTTGTGCTGTGATTTTAAATACGAGAATACGGGCATCTGCATACAGGATCAGAACCAAGATGCAATGGTTCCCTCACTACCTGACAGCAGGACAGAACGGCTGCCCACAGACAGTTATCATGAAGCACCTGATGTATGTAAATCTGTTACTTTGCTGGCTCTAGCCCCAGGCAACATAACATGAAACTAATGGAAATACAGGAGTAAAAATTTCCACAGATTATGGAAGGAGAATGGACAATTAAAAAAGCGAAGTTGGCTGATGGCTTTTTAGCTAGGAAATGATTACAATGGCCAGACTTGAAAGACCTCAAGGAGCACAAAAGAGTTTTCTTTGACAGGAAAGGAACTCCACCTCTAAGATTCAGATGCCCGTGGCCCAGTCAGCAGAGAGGGAAAACAGATCTTCTAGCAAGCAACTTATCTATTCCTTTCAGACGAGTATTTAGGAATAAATCAATCCCAAACACATTCCAACTATTTCCTATACTGGTAATTTAGACACCAGCTTGACTTTTTATTACACTGTCTGTACAGAAACCTATTTCAGTATAGAACAATGAGATAAATTTCACTTCAGTGCTCAAACGTGGTCCTGTATTCCTGTTCCAACTCAAGAACCATAGAAAGGCTTCTAACAGGCAAGGCTCAGTTCTAAGACTTAAATTTTGAACCTTGTGGAGAAGAAGTATAGAAAGCAGAACCCAGCTTTTAATAGCAAAGTACTGTCACCAAATAAACCCTTCAACTGAATAGTCATAGAGTGTTCAGTGATTAAGTTCAAGAGTTCTGCAAGCTTCCTTCTCACCTCCTCTATTCTACTTTGCAACGTATTCTCTGGCTCTGTCAAACAAACCAACTAAAGGGAGATTGAACACACTATAATAACAGAAAACACTTTACAAATAACCTAGAGGAGACAATCGGGTCTTTTTAATCCCTATTTCCAGTTAGTACAAATGATCAAAGAACAAAAGCATTCCACACTGAGATATAAGAACATCTGGGAAGCACACGGCACGATCTGTGTGACTTTCTATCCCAATATGGAGGCTGGAATATACTTCCTGGTCTTAAATAGGTTGAGTATAATAGGGCGATATGGGGAAATCTAATCTTTAACCAGTGAAACAATTAAAGAATTTATTTTATGAATCTAAAAAAGGTAACAGTTATTTTCAGGCTTAATAAAGACAGGAAGTGAGGACTATATAAGTCAGTAAGTCAAAGAAGTTTATTATGTGAGAAAATAATAGTATGATTATTAGATTTTCTTAGTCTTAAGTCAGTTTGGATAGTTTATTTTTTCCAGCACTAAAAGCTCTTGCTGTAAGATAACCAGTAAACTAGATTCAGCAGTTTAACATGCCCTGATGTTGACTGAATATATATATAAACAAGTCAGTAACGAGTCTGAGTGTTTTCATCTATCATTTGTCCCCTAAAGTGTCCCCTCACACTTCAGAATAGGATTTTTTTTCTTAATTTAGTTAATTTACAAAATAGTTAAGACAACTCAAGAACAAAATATTCTTAAAGATGTAGTACCTAGAGATTCCCTGCACCCTTCTAAGCATATTTAGGAAGGAATGGACATTAAAGCGTACTATTAACAAGTCAGAATTAAGTTTAACTCATAATCATTACAGTGACTATTCTGAGACAGTTTCTAAACTCAGATGTACTGTGGAATAACCACAATGCAGTTTTGTTCAGGTCAGAGGAGAAGTCGTATCAGTACAGCAACAGGACAGAACACAGCAGCAGTGGAAGACTGCTGATATGACCTCTGCGTACACATGTGCTGACTTGGTAAGGCCGCTATGCCATGTTGCAAATACTTCCTAACTAGTGAGGACTGCAAAGGCCTGTGAACTGTTAACAGTTTCAATTTCATAGGCGTAACAAGTCCCAGGTTCATCCTACCTCCAGGTGTTCTGATGCATTCCTCTCTGCTGAAATCACTGCTTTTGTTGTAAGCTTTTGAGAATGCTTGTGCTTTCAGGCAGTACAAAGTCGAGGGTGTCAGATCAGAGACTGTCGCTATTGTCTGTTTTGTTTCTTTCATTTTTACTTCCTCCTGAAAAAGAGCAAAGTAAGGTGCACATACGTATTACAAGAATCACTCAACCGATCAAGAGCTTCGAACTCTGCTGAAGAAGTAATTCTGTAAGTAGCTGGACACCATTCTGCACTTACATTGAATAAAACAGAAGAACCACTGATGTACTCTGTGCAAAATTAAACTCCTTCCAGTTACTGTTTTCCTTCTCCCATAGGTTTATATACACACATTTACTGATTATGATAAAAATATTTTGCTCTAAGGAGCATTTAAAGACCGTGGAGAGATGTATTAAAACATGAACTGGAAACATTCTAGGCTTCGTTATTTTATGATACACATAGGTATAAAACTGCAAATATAGAAATAAGCATTTGAGGGGCAGGAATCTACATTAGGACAAGACTTCTACACAGATACTGTAAGAAAGAAATCTCTGTTCAAAAGCAAGCCATTTGGCAGCTTTATGAAACTCAGAGCTCTACAAAACCATGACAAGGCCGTGTGAATGAAAAAAGATCAAAATCTCCTCAAGCTGTGATGCTAGACTTTTTAAAAGAACCTTTCACAAAAACAGGCAAACGAACAGGCAGCATGACTGGCACACCATGTACGTTCCTCTTCTGAAAATAAGCTTCTTGAGGAGAACTTAAATGTAGTATTTATATCATAGCAAATTGCACATACTGTTTTAAGTACTTGATGACTTCATACCTCATTATCTGATGAATTCTTCCAATACAGAATCTGGTAAGAGAAATCATAAAGGTCACTCATGATTTCATTCTCAGGTCCTCCTGGAGGAGTAATCTTGATATGGAGCAAAACATCACTGATGTCCACCTTTACATCAGGAGGGCCAATTTCATCTGCAGACATTAAAAAAAAAATAAGACGGTTAAAAAAGTGACAGAGCAGAAATAACAACACTGAATAAAACACTGCCATTTAAATCTATGAAAATTTTGTAAAATGTGTATTTAAAACTCTGACTTGACTAGTAGCTTTACCTAAATGTACCTGCATATACAAGGGCAGCTCCGAAAGTACTGCCTCCTATTTTATTACTTTGGCCCATGACATCAGGGGCGGATGTTGGTGGTGTGGCAGTAGAAACTGAACCTTCCCACCAATATCCCATTACATTTTTTCAACGTGTGACAGATGGCAGCAGAGGGGCAGTTTTACACAATGGTGTTTGATGTGGAAGTGTGTATAAAGCAAAGATGTGTGACTGAATTCCTCTGTATGGAAAAAATGGCACTCACTGATATTCATTGACACTTGCTGAATGGAAACCAAAGAGTGGATGTGAGTACAGTGAGGCAGTGGGTGGTGTGTTTTAGCAGTGGTAACATGAATGACAAGTCACGTTCCGGACAGCCATGCACAGCTGTCACACCACAAGGTGAAGCATGTCTCAATCAGCTCATCCATCATCAGTATCTAAAGGGGAGCTACAGGAAAGAAGGTGATAGAACAAGGGGAAACGGACTCAAGTTCAAAGAGAGTAGATTTAGTTTAGATACAAGGAAAAAATCTTTTACGGTGAGAGTGGTGAGGCACAGGAACAGGTTGCCTAGTGATGTGGTTGATGCCCCGTCCCTGGAGACTCTCAAGGTGAGGCTGGATAAGACACTGGGCAACCTGATCGCTTTGGGCCAATGAAGGATGGACTGCATGGGCAACATTTTCCTAGCAATGATACCATGATAGCAGCTGTGAAACAGAGGGTCACATTAACCACCTCCACTGCTGCAGATGTTTACAAACACAGCATGCAGGCTCTTGTTCATCACTGATGGAAACATACAGCTAACCGTGTTTTGTAGCTGAGAATTTGGTCTATCAAATAGTGTTACTCTCATCTTTTTATCTGTGGTAGTTTCCACGGAATTAAATAGGAGGCATCACAGTTGGAGCAACACACGCAGCACGAAGTACAAGTTGGCTGAGAAATGAAAAAATTTAAGAAAGAATATCTCCTTACTTGTTACCAGAGGATCTACTCCTACGTCTTTAGACAGACATGATTTATTATACTCATTCATAGCCTGCACACGGAAGTAATGAGATGCCGAGGTAGGTGCAATGACAGATGACAAATTGCATTTCATGTTAGTGATGTTCTCACATCCTGATACCTTCTGCCACTTCGAGGAGTAATCATCGTAAAGGTTCTTTAGGTACCCACTGCAAGAGATATTTTAATGGTTTTTTTAATGATGTTGGGCCCACAAATTTTAAAAAACAAGAAAACTATTTCTTCTATTTATAACAGAAACAATGAAGTCAATTAAATCAGGAAGTACAAACGAGTGCCATACTCAGTCCTCACTAGAAAATTTACACTTCTGTTGTTAAGATTTTTACAATTCAGATTTTTCAATGAGTTCTATGAAGTTATTTTTATGTCACATCAAAGGAATTCCAAAATAATACTGCTCTTTGTGAGCTCTCTCTCATCATTTTGATGCCAGTCACAGTATTTGTTCCACATACGACTAGACATTAAGATGCAAGCATACGGACATGACATCTTTCATTTTCAAATGTTGGAATCTGACCAGAAGTAATCAAATATGTTGACAATGGAAACCTTGAACAACAGCATTTTGCTCATGACTTCTAGTCATCTAATTTCTTCACATTTAAAAAGGTACAAGGAAATGCAAACTTCCTATCTTATAAAAAGTGCTACTTAGAATATATAGAGAAGTCAATTCCATTAAGTATTTAGCACTCCTACAGCAAGTCTACTATTCAGAAGTTCTACAATATGTTATACGCAATCCTTTTAAAAGCCACTAGCTGTATTCAATGTTTCACAGAATGTGTTAAAATATGTTTACAAAGTATTTAACTCCTAGCAAGCGTTTGTAAAAGACAGTATATGACATTTAGAACTACACTACACGATGATACAGAGATATGGAAATTGCTTAACTCACGTGAGATACTGTACGGTATAGTTCACACGTTCTTTATAGTGATTATCCCAAAGCAGATAGAATTTCATGTTCAAAGCAAAAACTCTCACATTTGTTGGACAAAGAAGGTCATTTACTGCTCAAAATAAAAAGCAGAAGTTACTGGGTTGTAATAAGCTTTATATTACATACAGCAATTTCTCACCGAGTGAGCATTTCTCACACAAATGGTCACGGCACACACTCAGTAACGTTACGGAACAGTAAAAAAAAAATATAATCAAAATTATGTTTGAATTATAAAGATGACAAATTTATATGCTGTCTATACAACAGAATGTAAGCCTTTAACAATAAAAGCATTAGTTAAATTCACTACAGTTAAACTTAAGTTGAGATGCATGGAGATTTGTAGTAACAAACTAGTCCAGCAGTGATTTGCCTACAAGACTATGTAAAATATACACAAAAAAACACAATGCAGTTTTGGTGTACCGTGCACGCAATCTAGTGTTTAACTTTCTACATTCGCACACTGTAATTTTTCCTGACATAAATATTTAGGAATACTTAGAGACACTTGAACAGCACACAAAAGAATTTAAATGTAGACATGCTAAACAAGCTATTAATTGCAAGCAAGCTGCACACAGCAATTTTTCAGAATCTGCAAGTCCAAAAGGCTTGCATAAAAGACATTTTTCTAAGCCTGGCTCCACTTCATATGCACTCATTTATTACCTAATACACAAAAGTATTTTATCTTGTCAACACACGCTTCCCTTTCCTCTTGATTCAAAGTCACAAATCCAAAAAATATTTAGTTTTCCAATACAGAGAAAGCAGTTTTTGCAATCCAAATCACTGGACAGAATTTGCCTCCAAGTGAAAACCTCTGTGTACTATAAAAACATCTAATATCAATAGGCAACATTTTATATTGATTTAAAATAGAAAATTCTAAATAACTGTGATGACTGCTGCTATGCCAACGTAAGTAGGAACTTGTTTGATGTAAGGTGACTTCACACTTTACCTTTACGGGTGGTTTTTATGCAATGAATTGGACTGAACAGGCCTTCTTGATAGTCCAGAGGAACAGTTGCTTGAACTTTCAAACAATAGGTAGTCTCTGGAGCAAGACCACTTATTACATCAATGGGTAAAATACTTCTGACCTGTAAGAGAATTGTGAATAGCATATAAAGATAACTGCTCTTCCAGATGAGATGATTTTTAAGTATCCTTTCCACCCACCAGGTTTCAGTCTATTTGTATAACATCACAGAATCAGAATGGTTTGAGTTGGAAGGCACCTTTAAGATCTCCTAGCTCCAACCCCCTGCTATAGGCAAGGACACCTCCTTCGGGACCAGGTTGCTCAAAGCCTCATCCTGGCCTTGAATGCTTCCAGGGAGGGAGCATCCACCACTCGCTGGGCAACCAATGTCTGTTCCAGTGTCTCACCACCCTCACAGTAAAGAATTTCTTCCTAACATCTACTCTAAATTTACCTTCTTCCAGTTTAAAGCCATTTCCCTTTGTCCTGTCTCTACATGCCCTTACAAGAAGTCCCTCCCCAGCTTTCCCTAAGCAGTGCTAAAGTAGGGAACAAAGGACAATATGTGTAGCTGATTCAGTGCTGAAAAGGTTTCTAACTTTGCTCCTTTACACATGAAACTAGATTTTCAGTTTCAGGAATGCAGCACAGCTCTGTATGAAACATAACTTACTGCACTTGAATTCCTCAGTTCATTGAACGAACACTTCCTCCTCTCCCTACTTGGCTGACTAGACATGTCAGACACACAGCATGTACTTTAATTGTAAGATATCCAGAAGATCAAATTAGCCTCTTATCTCACCCCTACCCTTCCCTATCTCTATCCTATTGTAAGTGTTTCTTCCCACTGCCTTGAACTTTCTTCCCTTTCCCTGTTCCTGCTGGCTGACAGCGGATCCTGCTCCAGCTCATATGAGATGGTTTCACTTCACCCCTCATGCATTAAAAACTGGCTCTGGGATTTAAGAGAAATACAGCAGTTCCCATAAAACATCTAAAACGGTCCTCTAGAAATATAAACAAACAAACAAATTAAAAACAACAACTTTTCAGCCACATTGCAGCAGTTACACAGTTGCATAATTAAACAAGCTTTATAATTAAACAATTCAATATTAGAGCATTAAACCATTAAGGCAAAGGTCCAGCAGTTATGGTCCAAAAAAAAAAAAAAAATAAAAAAAAATCAGAATATAATCATACCTCTTCTACATTGGATGAATTGTCCCAGATAACTACATTGTATTTAAAAAACAGAGAATTCAGCCACATTTTTCGGACCTGATTTGCTTCTGGAGGAGAAATCTTAATTTTAATGGCTCCATTTATGGACTGCAATGCTATTTCAGGGGGACCAATCTGAGCTGCAAATATGGAAAAGTTGAGCGTGATGAATGTTTGAAGGAAACCAAACCAACATTTAAGTTACATTAATAATACGCAGCTACTGTGACTTAGTATCTTACTTTCAACTCTTTAACAAAACTACGTGAATTGCCCATGGGATCTTAGTTTTCATTCTTCTCAGGCAGTACCTTACAGAAATCTAACTTAAAATATATGACACCGTTGCTTGAAATTAAAATGCAATATTGCTAATGAACATTTTCCGTAAAGGAATGAAAAGGCTGGATCTTATTTTAAAATAAGCAAGGCAAGAAAACTAGCTCAAACAAATCAATCCAGTAGTACTGCACAGTAGCCTTCCTTCATTATACTATAATGAAAAGTCAAGAGGTCAGTAGAAGACCTCCAGGAAAGTCCACCTCAGGGAGGTTTTATGAATCTAGAAAGACAGAGTGATAGAAAGAACCCTCAGAAGAACAGCACCACTATCAATATTTTTCCCTTTCCAAAAATCACCTATAAATGCCTTACATTACCTTAATGTTGAGAACGTCACTAATTTATGCTGTTGTAAGCAGTAGAAACCACATATAAGCCACAATAAAGTGCAGAAGGACATTTAAGTAGGTACGTTGCAATATGTAAGGAGCTCGCACCTATTTCATATGGAATCATTTCAAAAATGCTAGACCACGGAGACCTGTCTTCCCTTCTTTCAGCCCTTATGCGGATGTGATGCATATCATAGTATGCAGTTATTGCTGAAGAAAAGTCACATTCCGTGTGACTGACATTCTGGCAACCAGATAATTCCTTCCATTCTGGTTCACTTGTCTGAAGATCATCAAAGCTGCGAAAAGAGAATAAAATAAAATCAAATAAAATTCAAAGTAATCTAAATCCTCAGTTTTCTTCACCTTCTTCTAAACACTAGGAAGTGTTAGTTTGCCTAGCATTTAGCACCAATTACACTGGTGCTGGTGATATCTATTTCGTCAGCCTCGAGTTGATATCACCATTTAATTCAAGCCTCAAGTTGATATCACCATTACTTTAATTCATTACTTTAATCTATCACTTTATTAGCGTAACGTTTTTACCCAAGAGTATCAGACTTTGTAGACTGATAGTTAACCACTTGGTTTATTCAACGTGTGAGCACAGTCTCTGAGAACAGCAACAAAGAACTGTCGAAATCCAGAATTATATCCTCTCTCAAACTCAGTTTGTGTGTGTTGACACAACCTACCTCAAAAAAAAGAAAACAACCCCCAAAAAAACAGAGAAGAATCAATACATTTAAACACTACATTCCCAAGTGTACCACTTTATTGCCCAGTATCAAGAATTACTACTAAGTGTGCTCTGTGTTTATAACACATCCCTATCAGTAACAATCTGGTTTTACAGATAAACTAGAAATATGAAGGACAACTCTTGGATTCTACATCAAGAAATATCTTCCTAGAAGTTTTATGTGGCAGCATCAAGAAACATAAATCAATCAGTAAACCAATTTGCTTTTCTGCACAACTCCAGGTCTGATATTTGTGGCTCAGAATGAAGCTACTACTTACCACTGGTATTGTGCTGAAAATGTCACGTTGGTACCATCCCCAGTGTAGTTCCACATTAGGGTGAAATTTGTATTTACAGCATAAACCTGAATATCCTGAGGACTCTTCAGATTAGTCTGGCCTACAAAAAAGACAATATCAAGCTATATAAAGATTGGGATAAAAATAATTTTGACTTAATATAAGGAGAGACTACTTTTGTTAAAAAGAGTGACAGTGAAATAATTATCCCCTTACCTCCCCTTTAAAAGAGCATGCAGTTACAACATTCAGCACATGAAGTTCACTAGCATGGGTGATTATAAGCAATCTGAACGCATTTATGCCGTATCCAATCAATGTTGGATCCAACATCTGGAGCTCAGCTGCAAACCACTTGGGATTGACCTAGTGCTCTCATTTCACAACTGTGGAACAGACAGTGCATCAGACTTTGTGCCACATGTTAGTGCCACAAAATCAATGTATGGCCTTGAGTATAAATCCCATCCAGTGAGGTTTCCTCACGCAGCAGGTCTTCTACCTCACTTAAGGTTGTTTTCTTTTACCCAAGGAACAGCACATAAGATGACATATGGAGGGCAAGGGTTAAGTCTGAGGACACATATAAGAATGATCAAAACGTCAAGGGAAAGAGCAGTCCGGGAGAGGAGAAGCACTAACCTTTGTCAGGGAGATTGCCAACTGAAGGCAATTTAGATACGAATTAAAGTGTTCAAACTAAAATCAGGAAGCTTTGTGAAATACAGATTACAGATTAATCATTGAAATGAACATTTTCAAAAGGTTTTTTTTTTTTTTTTTTTGTGTGACCATAGTAGAGGAAAGAAGGGAATATTTGTCAAAAATTTGCTTGTTCAACAGGGGTCATGCCTGCACGTGGTCTTCATACAAATCTAAGCAGTACAGGATCACAGAATTGTTTAAGTTGGAAGGAACCCTCAAAGGCCACCTAGTCCAACCCCCTGCAGTGAACAGGGACACCCACAGCTCCATCAGGCACTCAGAGCCCCATCCAGCCTGACCTCGAGTGTGTTCAAGGATGGGGCATCCACCACCTCTCTGGGCAACCTGTGCCACTGCCTCACCATTCTTATGGTAAAAAACTTCTTCCTTATATTTGATCTACACCTCCCTGCTTTTAGTTTGAAACATTTTTTCCCTTGTCATATCACACCAGGCCCTGTTAAAGAGTCTGTCCCCTGCTTTCTTGTAGCCCCTGTACCACAGGCTATGATTTTACCCTATCTAAAAGTGGAATACAAGAGCATTAAATATATTCAGTAGTTTTGTAGAAGCTCACAATCTTTTCCCGCTGTCAGTTGGATGATAGAAGTACCAAATAATCTCCTTCAAAAGCAGCAGGATGGGTAAGGAAGCTCACTGAGATGAGGACATTAGCTTACTTACACAAATTTTACCCCTTTCTCCTCCCTTCCCCCCGCCATAGGTTTTATTGTAAGAGAAAGAGCTCAAAAGCTTTTCCAACCATAACTTAGGCAGGCTGGTATGATGTGGCACAGGAAAGCATGTGATGTTTTGGGAAAGGCACTTAAGGCTATCGCAAAGGGTGTCAAGCAATACTTCCTCACAGGCATTGCTGTATTTTGTGGCCTATATGAATAAGCAAGTTCACAGACAATGGCAGAAGCCATTTTGGTATAAATTCTCCAAATCCAGAAGAGAAGCAAATCACTCTGAATTCCATCACAAGCCTTTCTGATTGTTGCGTAGTGAATTCAGAAGAAATAGCTTTAGTAACAGGCCCAAAAGCAGACTGCCACGAGCCTCAGGTTTGATTGCCTCTATTCTCTGGGAACTTCTTTACGCAAGCTGGAACAACATTGATCCCGGCTGACACTGATTCTTCTGTAATCCTCACAAACTGCTAGAACCAGGCACTAAGAGCTGCTTTCAGGGGCCAAGAAGCATCAAAACAAGAAGCTCTGTTCTGCACAGATGAAACTGCCGCTTCATCGAGCGCTTTGTCTGTGGGACTTCCTCCCTCAGGACTGCATGTGCTCAACTCTTGCCTAGTTTATGAAATGAGTCAAACACACAACCTCAGTACTACAAACTGCTGTCCCATTAAGCTGCAGGTATCACTATGTATTTGCTGCTGTTTTCTTTACTGTTCTGCTGCTAGCTGCTGCTGCAGACAAACACTGAACCAGATGGTCTTTTGGTTTCAACTGCTGCAAAATGTAAATACAGAAACAAAACACCTAAAACTCCAACTGTGTTCTGGGCTGCATTAAAAAAGAGGTGGCCAGCAGGGAGATGGAGATGATTGCCCCCCCCCGCCCCGACTCAGCTCTTGTGAGGCCCCATCTGGAGTACTGCGTCCAGACCTGGGGCCCCCAGTACAGGAAGGACGTGGAGCTCTTGGAGCGGGTCCAGAGGAGGGCCCCTAAGATGATCAGAGGGCTGGAGCACCTCTCTTATGAGGACAGGTTGAGGGTACTGGGCTTGTTGAGCTTAGAGAAGAGAAGGCTCCAGGGAGACCTCATTGTGGCCTTCCAATACTCGAAGGGAGCGTAGAAACAGGAGGGGGAACGGCTGTTTATGAGGGTGGATAGTTATAGGACAAGGGGGAATGGTTTTAAACTGAGACAGGTGAGGTTTAGGTTGGATATTAGGAAGAAGTTTTTCACCCAGAGGGTGGTGACGCGCTGGAACAGGTTGCCCAAGGAGGCTGTGGATGCCCCATCCCTGGAGGACGCATTCAAGGCCAGGCTGGATGTGGCTCTGGGCAGCCTGATCTGCTGGTTGACAACCCTGCACATAGCAGGCAGGTTGAAACTAGATGGTCATTGCGGTCCTTTTCAACCCAGGCCATTCTGTGATTCTATGATAGTACGGAAACTCCATAGCACTCGTTGTAGATCTGTCCTGAATGTGATTAGGCACTTTCCTCCATGCCCTGGCTGGAAAAACACATTATTGCTTTATAAAGCTCCTCTGCTCCTCAGAGACAACCCTGACAACTCAATCTAACACCTTCACCAAATTTCTTATGCAAGCTAAGTAACGATTTATTGAAAGCTCCAAGTCCCAATTATCCTGTTTTCACCTGCTCACTCCATCTCCTGCTTTCATTTTCCCCTGTAAGTCAAACTTGCTAGTTTTCTGAATAATTGTCATTCTTCTCTTATGCATCCCCTCCAAACAAACTCTCTTGGAACAATGTAACTCACCACAGTGCTCTAGATGAGTTCTGTAAGCGGAGTCCAGCCTTACAGAAAACACGACCCAACCTTTTCATTCTAACTAGCACTGCTACATCCCAGCACTTTTCGGGTTTTCCCCAGTATTTCAAGTTGATTTAACATTGTTCTCAATAACACAGATGTGCATAGGCGATCCATGCCTATCCTTTCACACAATAATTCCTAAATCCAGTGTTTTGTGCTTGCTTCCCTAAATCAATTTCCTAAACTCTAATAAAGAACAACCATGGAGTCAAGGAGTAAACTCAGCAACACTTAATACCCAGTGAAGCTTCATGATTTAGCTAGAAACCCAATGTGCAAAGTAATACTTATTACAAAGGCTCCGCTTTCTTTGGTTGATTCAATGACAAAAGAATGCACCTCTCCCCAGACCCTCAGCTCCTTCACTACCAAACCAGTTCAACTTACATTCCCATCTCAGGGAGAATAAATCAACTAAAAAAAACCACCCTTTAAAGGTCATCACAGAATTGTTTGAATTGGAAGGAACCTTTCAAAAGCCATCTGGTCCAACCCCCCTGCAATGAGCAGGGACACCTACAGCTCCATCAGGTGCTCAGAGCCCCATACAGCCTGACCTTGAGTGTGCGCAGGGATGGGGCATCCACCGCCTCTCTGGGCAACCTGTGCCACTGCCTCACCACCCTTATGGTAAAAAACTTCTTCCTAATATCCAGTCTAATCTCCCATCTTTTAGTTTGAAATCGTTTCCTCTGGGTCTGTCTCAAAAGACCCTGCTAAAGAGTCTGTCCCTTTCTTTCTTACAGACCCCTTTTAGATGCTGAAAATCTACTCATCAACTTTCCACATATTTCAGTTCCCTGGTGTTTGCTACGAATTGTCCGTCTGAATACAAGAAATAATACCCTCTAGCTTGCGGTAACACAAATGAACAGAGCTTGCAAGGCTCACAATGCACTGCTGTGACTTACAGATATGCCCATGGAGGGATGCACAACATCAACTACTTCAGATTTTGCTGCCCTAGAAAAAGCAGCTATCTTATAAGCTTCTCGTGAATCTTTAAACACTGTTTTTAAACCAATTGCCAGACTAAAAGTTGAGACAATACACCATTCCTCTCAAAAGGGAACCGTTCTAACAAAAAGGATTATTTCCGATCTCCTCTCTGAATTATAAAGGCAAGCACAGCGTGAAAGTACACGATTACATGTCCTACTCCACGTCTGCAGCTACACTGCCTGCTAGCAGCTATCAGAAGCTCAGCAACAGTCTGCTGCTTATCATGTGTGGGTTACAACCACAGAAACTCTCGTCTCAGCCTTTCAGCACCAGGCCTGTTACGTGTGGGTATGGAACGCAGACAGCCACAACCAAACACAGCAAAGGCAGCCCGACTACTGCCGACTCCACAGGCTCTAAGGCATTGGGGTTACGACCAGGGTTTTCAGACTGGTGCAAGAAGAGAAACTGCTGGTTTTGACAGGGCAGAAGGTGACAGCTCACTGCAGCCCAGCAACCGCTTCTACACATGGAAGCAGCACGCGGCACGCCAATTACTTTCTGCACTCTGTGTGGGTTAACTGAAGTAGCTGCAGGTAGCACAGCGCTGACAGCTCCGGGTTGGAACTTGGAACGAACGCACAAACCGAAGGGCTGGAAAGAGAAGAAGTCCCAGAGCTGCTTTTCTACCCCAGCCCTACCACAGAGGCACGGGGCAGACCCCAGAAAACAGCCTCCGGTCTTCTGTCACGTTACTGCCTATGAGACCGCGCCCTGAAATTCAGCAGCGTTGCTCCCCTCGGTTCCCTACTTGCACTTCATGCTCCGAGGCGCCTTCGCAGGAAGTTAACGGGATCCCAAAGCCCGGTGCCCACACACCAACTCGCAGCAGTTGTATGAGGCGGGCAGACAACGCCGCGCTCCCCCCACATCCGCGCCCCCCGTAGCGCCGCAACCGGACAGCCTCGGAGCGAGGGGCTCCACGGCCGCGCCGGCCCCACCTCGTTCCAGGGACGGCTCCAGCTGCCCCCCGCCACCGCCGCCGTGCTGCACCGTGCTCGGCTCACCTGCACAGCACCGGGACACCATGACCAGGACACAAAGCAGCACAGCCGCTAGCCGCCCCGCGGCACACGCCGTCCCAGCCATCAGTCCGTGGCAACGCTCACCCCTACCGGAAGACTCTGACGACTGCGCACGCGGCCTGCCCTGGCTGCAAAGATGGAGGCGGCGCAGTGTGGGCGTGTTCTAAGGTTTGGGTGGCCGTGAGGGCCGTGCGGGCAGCTCACGCAAAAAGGAGCTCTTGCCACAGGGTCTCTGCTGCTGCTTACTGAGAAAGAAAATTCAGGGAACCTCAAGATGCATTGTGTAACACACAGAGGGAAACCAATCCCTTATTCAACAGTTAGGGCTGTTGTTTCATAGAATGACAGCATCATTAAGGTTGGAAAAGACCACTAAGATCACTGAGTCCAACCGTCAGCCCACCCCCACCACGCCCACTCCGCACGTCCCTCAGTGCCACATCCACACGGCTCTTCAACACCTCCAGGGACTGTGGCTCCACCACCTCCCTGGGCAGCCTGTGCCATTGCCTCACTGCTCTTGCTGAGAAGAAATTCTTCCTAATATCCAATCTGAACCTCCCGTGGTGCTCAGCGCTCAGGGTGTGGCCTCACCAGGGCCCAATACAGAGGGACAATAACCTCTCTGGTCCTGTTGGCTGCACTGTTCTTGATACAAGCCAGACCCGGTCCTTGAGCACTTGGATGTGACAGTGAGCCTGTGCAAGAGGAGCTTGGACCCAGATCGCTCTTGTTGTAGGCAAAATTTCAAGTTCCATGACTAAAGAGCTCATCTTCTCTTTCTCTGTTTTATGTTTTTCATGAGATCACCCCACTGCAGTGCGTGGGAAGGTAGAACTGGAATTTTACTTGCACTTGCTTTCACAGCAACAGACTCTGTGGTCTGTGACACAGGTCATCATAGCATTGTATTTGATGATGAGGAGTCGAAACTCCAGTAAGCAAAGTTCTGTGTCCTCTCTATCTTACGTGCTTTAAGCATTAAGTTATTTGTTGCTTAAGGAGATGACAGTGCTTCCAGCCAGACCAGTGGATAAAAGTGTTCCTAGTTATTCTTGATACATTTTCTGCTATGGGATGCTACATGTACTCAGAGCATACCTAATAAGCCTAAGCTTCCAATGCTGTGGAAGAAACCACCCTACAGTTATGAAGTGGCTTGAATTGGAAGGGAGCTCGAAGCCCACCTACCCCGACCCCTGCCATGGGCAGAACTGCAGCTCAGGCTGCCCAGGGCCCCATTCAACCTGGCCTTGAGCACCTCCAGGGATGGAGCACTACAGCTTCTCTGGGCAGCTGTGCCCGCTATACATAAATGTAGCTTTGTTCTTTTCGGCCTGTAGCTTTTAAGAAATACTTAAGGACTGTTGAAGGCCAAAATACAAAAATCTTTGCTTTTCCAAGCTGGTGAGCAATATGTAACCACAGTGCCAGTTTTGCTTGTTCATCTGCCACGACTGCTGTTATTTAACTGACATTAAGAATTCTTCTTTTTTTAGAATTACAGTACAAGTCTTGTTAAATGCAGATTTGAACAGTGGGGACCGAGAAACATAAGTAGGCACCCTTCTGATTGACTACTGAAGACATAAACCAGTGACACAACTCTAGAAGATATATGTGCCAGTGTCCTGCCACCTGGGAGATGGTCATTAATTATACTGCAGAGAGATGCCTGTATCTCAGTCATATTCTAAGTGTTCCCAAAAAGGTGAATGAAAGTGAGATACTATGAAATCAGTGTTGTCAGAAATACCAAAACTCAATTAATAATAAAAAGCCATTGCCATTTTTGTCTAACTGTGCTTATGAAATCTAGATGCTATTGATGCCTGTTGGCTGCAAGGATTATGCAAGATGTGTTCTTGCAGGATGTAGAGCATTCCATTACTAAAATGATGAGGCTGGTTAAAAGCCATTTAGGTCTGCTCAGCTGTGGAAGCCTTAAAAAAAAAAAAAAAAAAAAAAAAAAAAAAAAAAATTCCTTCTGCAATCAACAGTGGGTTGACAGACAGGTTATGATCTAGCCTGTAGGAGATAAGTGCATGGATATCACAGGTTTCTTAGGATAATATATTGTTTGCAGATCATTTCTGGGCTTGACCCAGATTTACCCTTTTGACGATTAGCTATCTTGTGTGAAGACAGTTTATAGGAAACCATTTTTATGGCACCTTACTTATATCAGTCACATTTCACAGTAACCACCTTGCAGTCAAAGATCATAAAATGAATTACAGCCAGCTCACTAGTTTCTCCCTGTTGGAAACATCCAGCAATCTAATATAAAAGACACAACATTCACAGTTTATGTTCCGGTAAGTTTGAATGCGACATTCTCGCAGGTGTCACAGAAGAAAGAAACAGAAACTGGTGTTGATAAAATCTGTTCTGTGAGAAGCTCTATCTCCAGTACTCAGGCAGCCAAACAGAAGGGAAGACAATGAATGTGTGCTCCTGTGGTCATGCATGTCAGTCCTAAAATGCATGTGCTATGGAGGAAACCAAGCCAGGCAGGCTCCACTGAATTTATTTCTGTTGGCTGACAGGCAAAGGAGAAATCATTCCCTTTCTTCTCATGTCAGGTCTGGAACAGGATAAAAGAAGCAAATACAGCATTTCTTTGCTTGAATAGTGTAGAAACATGAGATAAGGAAGGGAGGACTTAGGAAGCCAGCTGCATGTTGTACAGCCCTGGGGCAGACTCTTTTGTATCTATCCCTTTCTCAATGGACTTTTGCTTTTAGAGTCAGGTTTTCTGCCACTTCTCAGGCAGTATCTCCCATACTTTTTCTGTTCTCGACGTTAGAAATCTTTTCCTCTTATCTGTCTTGTTTCAGTCTTGAAACTGCTTTCATGTCTGTCATGGATGTAGAGAAGCGATTATTCATTTCCTGTTTTCAAAAGTCTCTCACATATTTGAAGACTGTCATGTCAGCATCAGCCTTCTTTTTTTCAGACCACCATTGTGCTGGCTCTTTTCACCATCCTTCACAGAGCATGCTTTTTGTCCTCCCCCTGATTTTTCCCAGCTCTGAATATAGCTCTCCAGCTCTTACTGGTACGAGATAGTGGGGAAGATTGTCTCACACGTTATGTGTACCGTTCTGTGGTCTGTACATTCTCTGTGGCATTTGCCTCTTTCACAACAGTGAAATGTTGACTCATTTGTAGCCTGACCCAATATAAACCCTGTTTTCATCTTCTTCCACCTAAACTAATTTTCCTTGTCTGTGATGGCTTCTTCTAAGACGTGGAAAATATTACTGAAGTCAGAATACTACCTACTGCTTCTGCCTTGTGCAGAAGTTTGCTGATGTTCACTGAAAGGAATTCAATCATTTTCTTTTTGTCAGTGCTTTGCTATTCTGCAGCTGAATGCTAGTTTCTCTACATCATTTTGAAAGCTAAAAACATTATGAGTGAAGTACACACTCAAAAATCCTCCCTGCTCCCTTCCCAGCATAGTGCTCACACATTTGGGCCCTATTTCTACATTTCTTGAAGAAAGTGTAGTTGTAGTGCTGTGCTTGCATTAAATCCTTGATCATCCCCCATAAAAGTAGACTTTTTACCCCCTTCCAGACAGTGGTATGAATTATAGCAGGGCTATAGTTAAGAGATTTTTCATGAGTAAACTTTTCACAAGTTCTATCTATGGTGATGCAAGTTCTTCCATCACGTGTCATCAGCAACTCGCTTTTAGACTATGCTGTCATTGAGACCTGGGTGTTTCACATCAGGAAAAGCCTTATAAAAGCAGTTCAAACTTTCCAATATATTTCCATGTCCCTTCACACTCACGAGGTTGCAGAAAGACCCTTAGGTTCAGCTCTTGTGCTTCTCTTCTGGCCCTCCTCACACACTGAGATCTACAAGGAGAAAGTTGGTTTTGGGGCAGGTGTAATTTAGTGTATTGAAACCGCTGAATATCTTAAGTGGATGAGAAAGCTCAAGTAGACAAAAACACAGGTATCTGGTCAGAAGAGTGCATTAGGCTTTGAAGGGCAGAGGAGTCATGATTTGCAACAACCAGCCTCCAGAATGTGAGAAGTCTTCTGTCAACCTGTTTATTTTAACAGTCTTTGAAGACCTACCAAGCATCTTCACAACACCTAGCCATAATATCTCTCCAACTTCCTTCTTTATAGATATTATTTCATAATGATCAACAAGTTGTGCTTGATTAGGATGAGATTCGGAGCCTCACTGTATCAGCAGTTACATCAGCATATCTGAAAATCTAACCCACATGCAAAGCTCCAGCTGTGATTTACATGGTGTTGGTAGCTATGTTAGCCAAACAGATCTGTAAAGAAAGTCCCTGTTCGGAGAACCAGCAGTCGGGTTTTACAAAGTGCAGTGTAAACAACAGGAGCTGGAAGAAGGGAGTAGAAAGTGAGAGATGATATATGAGTTACACGATGTCTGTCAATGGGAAGATGGAAGAGCTGAGGTGTTAAACATCCTTTGGTCTGGTGCTTTTGCCAGTGTGTAGCCCTAGCACAAGTGAATGCACATCAATGCTGCTGGAGTCAGGGCTTCTTCTGTAAGGCTTCCCCAGTGTTATCTCATTTTTCTTTTTCATATCGTTATCTTTCCGTACCCTGTCTTTTACAGTAATTACTTGAAAGCACTGATATTAACTCAAGGGAATACAAGGGAAAAATAGGAAAAGGTACAAGTGAGTAACTTCCAGTATATTGACACACCTGTTAGTTTTTCAGAGTGCTTTCTGTACAAGCTGTACAAGAAATAGCTATTTGCACCTTTCTTTCTCATGACAGTGCAATATCAAGGGAAGGAGCCTTGGCTTGCACAGATACTCCATACCACTTACTCAGTAACACGATTTACAATTAGCTAAATATGCTTAGTAACATTATTTCCCATACCACTCCAGAAAAAAAAAAAAAATTAACTCAGTACCACAAATTCTTGTACTTAATTTTTTGTTAAGAGGCCATTTAAAAGCTTTTCCTGGTCAATGCAGATTTAAAGCTTCTGAAAGCCCTTCCAGCAGTACTGTTCAGCAGGAGTCTCTCTGGTCAGGGAGTACATGTGGATTTGCACTCCCCAGCCAGCCTGCCTTTGCTGGTGCCTGAGGAACCTACATGGGGAGAAGGTGCTGAAGCTACCAACACAGAGAAAGAAAATGAACCATGGCTGATCTCATCCCTTGTCCCTTGCTTGGTCTGGGTTGGGTTCTGCTGTTCCCTTTTTCCTCGTTGCTCTTTTCTGTGATCAGTCTTGTTCACCACAAGCTCTCCTGTTTTCCCCACTTCTCCATTCCTTAGCCGTCCTGCTCTTCCTATTTTTTTTAATTATTTCCCTCTCTCCAAAGTAGCCTGTTCTACTTTGTCAAAATCCTGGCAGACTGAACAGCAAGCTCCTTACCTTGCACTTTAAATCATAAACATCTAAATTAGGAGTTCAGCTATTTTATTGTTTTGCTTTCATCATACTCGCCACAAGCTAAGCTCATTTAGATTATTGGTTTCTGAAGAGGCCCTGAGGACTCTTCCAGAGAAGGATCTCATGCTATTGCCTTCCAAAGGAGATACTGATGTAGAGGAACTCGAGGATTGGCCTTATGAGACAAGGCCCGGAGTTTCCAGATACACTGCCCCTTGTCAGTTTGCCCTTTGGTCTAATTGTGACTGGGCCTTAGCTGGAACAGCCTGCCATTGCCCAGAAAAGCTGCTTAGGAAAGTGTGAGTGAAAGCTGGAGGCATGAATGGCTTAGCTTGGCTTTAGCAAGGATAATTATAAATGAGGTGAACAAACATGTCAGAGGTGAGAAGTCAGAAGTAAAAAAATGAGCTGGGCTTTCCCTTTTTGTAGTGCTGTGAATTCTCCACATCCTGGTTGCACAGCTCTGTATTTCTCCTTTATATCGTGTGGCTGAAATTTAGCAAAAACGTCCTTTGATGTACACAGGAAGAATGTGGTTTGCCCCAGCAGATTCCTTGACTTGTTATCTGCGTTACCTGCTGGAGATGCACTTGTGAACACTCCACCTTTATCACGGGTGAATTCTCAATGAGCGCTGTGTGTGGGAGCTGTGAAATACCAATTATCACAGCCTTTTTAGCCATAAACCCCCGCATGGTGTCAGAAGAGTCAAATTTAGCAAAGAAACCAGAAGTCATCCAAGGACTTTCTGGAAACCCCCACGAACCACAGAGATGTAGAGTTGAGGAATTCATTCCTATTGCATGCTAACCAAGACGCAGCAGGACTACGAATACACTTTTCATTTTGGAGTCAATCACATAAATGATTTTGATGGTGACACAGACAGCGAGTGAAAGGCAGCCCCATGGGAACTTACAGCAGCTGTTTCTGAGGACAGCGTGTTCCATATCAAAGCAAAGTTAACCAAGGTTATCAAGACAAATGCTTCCTTTCTCTGCTTTGAATCTGTTGAAAGAGGAACAATCCCTCTCCTCTCCTTGTGATACAACAACAACTGGTGTCAGCAGAAACACAAGGGGAAACGCTTCCTCTTTTTAAATGGGGAAAGCCAAACTCACAAGACTTCAGAGACAACATTCTTGAACAGATTCTTGCCACCTTAATCAAAAGAGACTGTATTTCCAAATAGCCAAGGTTTTCATTTTTAAATTGGACTTGCCAATGAACCTGTGATCAAGTGGCAGAGCACAGTGCTTATCTGTGCCCTCATCGTAATTGATTGTTTCCAGCCACTTCTGATAGACAGGAACTTTGTTCTTCCATGAAAATCAGCAGTGAGAGAGAGAAAGGGCCTTCCCTAACAGCCTGAGCAAAGGGCAGGGAAACATCAGCCTTCCTCTGACATCAGCTGGCCAGCCCACTACTGGCATATGCTTTGGTCCCAAGAGCTACGCTATGTCATTTTTGCTTTTGAGAAAGCCAAAAAAAACCAACCCAACAACATACAGAAGTTGAAGAAGCTGCTAATATGGAAGGAGAAATAGTAAACACAGCTGCATTTTTATGGTGGAGAGGAGTGCCAGGTGTGCCACACAAAATGTCTGAAAAAACATGGCGGAAATGCTTTCTCAGATTCCCATATCCCAAATGGTTCATTAAAACAACAGATGATGGAAATTAGGAAGTACAGGAAAAGCTGACCCGAACTACATGTAACTACCCTGTTCAAAGAATCAGTGCCTGTTCTCATGGTTCTTTCTGCAACAGTTCCTGCAATGCGCGCCAACAAACCTCAAGACTGTAACCCCAAATATTGTAATTTCCACATGAAGTTACACAATTCCACTTGTAACAAGTCACTTCTGCTGGCTGCATTTTTCATTGTCAGCTGAATGCAGTAATACTTACACACACAAAAAAACTGCATCACTCAAAGGGTTAGAGCACAGTGCAAAGGTCACGCTCGAGCACACTGTGATAGTGGTGTGGACATAACCTTGGCACAAATGAACAGGCCTATAGATGTCAGGTAGCATTATGTAGCATGCCACAACCAACTGGGTTTAGTTTTTATTTTTAACTGAGAATACGTATCAGTGGGTAAATAAAATGAACTTTTAAATCGCTCTTTAACTGTAAAGTTTCCATAGAGTTCAGTTGACTCTGGATGAGGTAGGCAAACTTCAGTAAGCCCTGGAAACTGCAGGGCAGTTCCATGCAGTTTTCTTGCAGGAAACAGGCAGGGCTCAGGGGACTGAGCAACACCAGAACACAGAAGGCTTCCTGGCAGCGTGCTGCTACGTTCCTGTTATCCTTAGCAAGGATGAATAAGACCTTGCAATGCAAATCACACCGAATATTCACGTCTGGTTTATTATGATGGTACATAACTCACTGTGAATAACTCCAGAGTTTTGCATCAGGTTAAAAAAAAAAATAAACACACTTCCTCATTATAAAAATAAGTCTGGTTGGCTCTTCCTTTGTAAAATGTAATCTTGCTGTAAAAACCTTATACAGCATGCCATTGTGACTAGCTGTTGCAATAAATAGCGCATGCAAGTTAAATTAGCCAGTATCACATTTCTGATATTTGCTTTTTAAATTAATGGCATAATATAGCCGGAGTACCGCTACAACTTGTCAGTGAGCCACTAAAAACAGTGGCAAAATCTTACCTATCATGTAGTTTCATAGCAATCATCAAGTGTCTTGGACTTTAAAAATACAATGTCAGGAGTCCGCGCTCAGAGTTTCAAGTGTGAGTTTCCCTAAGAACGTAGTGCTAGGAGAAACTTGACAGCCTTTGCTTTTCTTTCAACCTGACTGAAGCATGAGGAGTGTTTAGTCCCTTTCCAAAGGTGGTAGTATTTCTGAATCGGAAACTTCTTGTTTGGAGTCCTGATGGCGCTCTGTCGTTTCGCTGGCCTCTTCCACAGTCTCATCCCTTTGACTTTTAGGTTCTTCTGAAATGACAGTGAGCCAATCGTGAAAATGATGCTCTTCGTGTGGAACTGGAGAAAAAAACTGTGAACCACTAGGAGGCTTGCTCAAAAACTGTGAAGGAAAGAGGAAACGAGAGGTAAACTGCACCAGCAATCCCATCCTGCTTGCTTAGAAACATGTTTTATATTGTTTTCTACACAAGCTGGCTTTCTTAGAAGAAATCCTTTAGAGTGCTGACAACAGAGTAACCACTTTCCCCCTTGCAAACCAGAAATGTCTTTATTTGTAAGAACCAACCCCAGGGCAAGCAACTTCTATGGAACATAAACTTGCTTTCTTTATAAAAACCAACCTCCTAGGTTTTGTTTAGGAAGAAAAACGACAGTGACTTGGCTGCAAGTGAAGGAGTCCACAGAGAGATTTATAGAATAGCTTCATGTGATGCAAATCATCTGAACCATCTCAGAGAGATGTTAGCTTGATACACTGAATAGTGCTGCTTTAAATGTCAACATAAAACATAACGATTCGGTAAAGGATAAGGGGGGAAATCTACAGAGCTATGCCTTCACAGCAGCTGGTTCAGCAAATGCTGAGTGGTGAGCATATGCTTAACTTACAGTACAAGGTGATTACTAAACCTGCTACAAAGCTTTGGAGTTCCAAATCCTGAAGGAGGCAAAATGGAAGGGTGAAGAAAAACTTCAGGAAATTCAGAGCAGTATAAGTTAGCAACTTTAGCACAGGTAACATTTTGCATAACCGTGTTCCTTAGAAGAGATTCTGATACAGCGTAATTGCTTTAAAGTAACAAGGTCGGTGCTGTTCCCCAGAAGCAATGACTTATTTCATCCCAAGCCTTCAGATTTCACTAAATTCTTTGCTTAAGTAGAATTTTAGTATATTTGTGGAAGAACCGTTTCAGAACAGGTGTACAATCTGAAGTGCAAAACAAGATAGTGGAGACAGATCTCAGCTGCTCGCCATCTTAAAAGGGGAACCATGGGTCAACACCTGCTATTCTCTGACTTCAAAATGCAAGATAAGTTCTTGTTTCTAAGCCATAGAAAGCTTTATATTACAGATTATGTACTTGCTTAAGGAATAAAAGCTTATGCCAAGTTTTTTAATTGTTCAACTTTTAAGTATTTTGGACTATTCTGTTGCAGAGCAATTCAGAATTACAGCATTTTAAAGTTTATTTTACACCAGTATTCTTCAAAAGGAAGTCTGATTTCAACACTGCTTATACCTATGCAGAACTCGCATAAGCACCACCATGCTCCAGTTGAAAAGTACTTTCTTTTGTCAGCTTTTCCCACCCAAGTTCACAACTTCATCACTTACGCTCTGTTGAATAAATTGTCTTTAGTTCATGTATGGCAGAAGAGCAAGAGCTACCATACACAATAGACATATAGTAGCAGACAACAGAATGAGTTCTTCACAGCACCTACCAATAACCAGTGCTGCCCTTTATCACCTGCAAGCCTCCCAGATGGCTGACAACCAAGAGCAAAGGAAGAATGCAAAATATAATGAAAAGGTTTGGCTGCAGAGAAGCTTTGAGAAGCAGACAGTTGTACCAAAAAGGCTGACTGTAACTGTGTTAGGCAGGGAACAAACCTCTTTCAAGTGTTGTGGGAAAATATCTGAAGGGCAGAAAACATGCTTGGTGACTCGGTACAGATACCAAAAGGAAAAGAAACAAACAGGAACGGATATTATAACAGCCAGCATTGATCCTAGAAGAACAGTCACAACTATCCACACAGGAGTTACACCTGCAAAGAGACAAAGAAAAATACGTTAAAACTGCAATTATGAATTCTATACATGCTCGTCAAACAATCACTTTCCCAACGGAATTATAAACAAACAACCTGCCAGGATTACAAAACTGTAACTGCAAACATAAGTCTTCTTATTCCAGATGTAAAATACATCTTAGCAATTATGTTTTCAGTCTTAATAGGCTGAGAAGGTTCTCAGTAAAGTGCATATAGAAACTATCAGATTTAGAAGTTCACAGTTACACTGCTACGTGATTCCGCATGCAACACTAAGCAAAAGACAAATGTAATCATCCACGGGATCATATGTAAAAAGAAAGCTCTTGAATTACAGTTCTTGGTGTTTCTGGGGTGCAGGAGTTGATACATGATACTGCCAGAGTATAGGGTTTCATTTTTCTCTTAAGGATACGTGTAACAGCGACAGCAAAGTAAAGACAGGGGACAAAAGTCTGTAGGCTTCCGAAATACTGAGACTCTGAGAACATTTGTGTCCATTTACAGATTTCACAACAGGTGATGGGAACAACGTAACCGTGCAACACTGAAAATATTTGACATCATGATTGCTAAGTGCTGCTTTTACCACAGATGAACAAGCAATGCCATCGCTTAAACCCACCCGCAATTCAACTGCAGTGCAGGTAGATAACATACAGACAGGAAAAATATTTAGGAAATTTTTAAGAGGAATGGGTTAGCTTCCCAAAGATGGCTTTCTCTCCTCATTAACCTGTGTCTCTGACTGAAGAGAAGGTGCAAGCTACCTGAAGTACACATTATGTCTATGAAAAAGACATTGTGTAGTGTTCCATCCTCTCTTGTAACTGATCTTTTATCCTGAATCTCCCTGCTGAGATGGCAGGGTCCAACGATATGGATTGCTGGACTCCATGGGCAGCAGCTAAGGCAGCATGGCTGGAAATGAATGTGTTTTTGGTGCCTAACTGCCTTAAAAATGAAAAGCAATTTGTTTTTATCATCAATCAATAACTACTGTGCTTTACATGAAAAAAAGCACTGTTGGTCTCACGGCAGACATTGACAACAGCGTCACAAATGGAGCAGACTGCAATTTGGAGTCCAATTCCTTTCTCAGATTTATGGAACAAAAGCTTTTGTCCAACAGTGAGTACAGCTAACAGTAACTGGAATTCAGAAACACAGCGGTGATCAGTGAAGGGACTGTACTTCATTTAACTCTTATTTTCAAAGTCTGTGCAATGTAGAGGCCTCTGCAGTGAAGTGATTGTGATCAGAGCCATATTGGTTGTAGCTTCCAGTTAGTTTCTAACCCCTCGCTTCCAAAGGTGCACATGTCCCCAAACAGTACTAAATTAATCAACACATCAGTTTTTGGAAGGTTTACACATTACACCGATTTTCACTTTGGATGCCTTTTGACATTTCCTAATTGAACACCATGTTTATAACATTCTGATGCTCCAGATCTTACCGTTATGGGTGGTCCTCTCACAAAGCTCTTGACTCAGCTCTCCTGTTTTGTTCCACTCAGGAATAACCCCTTGAACTTGAATACAGTATATCGTCCATGGCTCCAACTGAGATAATATTTCAGAGCTATGCTTAGTATCTATGTGAATTACCTAATAAAAGAGAAAGATGCAAAATAAATGCAAAGCATGAGTGCAGTGAATGTACAAAGTAATTAAAATGGCAGTAGGACAAATCCTAGCAGTTACGGTTGCAATGTGAATCAGGCTTTTAAAGGCAGAATGAAACGCCTTACCAGGGTCAAATAATTGGTAACTCTCGCTGATTTCATCTCTGGTTGGAGTGTGAGATCACTCATACCACTGCCTTTGTCTGCCTCTAGCTGCATTAGTGAAGCTGTGGCCTAAAGAGCCCTACAGAGACGTGATTAATGGGATGCTTGCAGAGAGAAAGAAATGCCTTGCCAGATGAGATCATCTGAGAATGCTGTTACAGACAAACATCGCTTAGTTCCAGACAGAGCCAGTAGGATGGAAGATCTAGACAAAATCTAAAAGAGAGAGAAATAAAAAGGATTGTTGAAGAATTAGAAGATGGACAACGATGCAATTTGCTCTTCACAGGCATGGTTGGTTACAATTCTTTAGTTACCTATATGCCCCTGCAAAATATAGCAACCCCTATGACTTGGCTCATTATGTAATAAAAACAGACTCTTAGGGCTGAGAAGACTTTCTAGCAAGTTTTCAAGATGTTGAGCAAGCCTCCTCTTCAGAAGAACAGCCTGTGAAATTACAGTCTGCTCTTTTGCCTCTTTGATCCTGATGGGAAATTTCTCAGACAGAACGCTGAAGCGTTACAAGCACAGATACTAACTGAAGTTCCCACCTTCTTTGGTAAATGGCTTGAGTTTGTGGCCCATATGCAAAACCACCTTTGTTTCTTGTAATTGGGGAACTGAAAAGCAGTATATTGTTTGGCAACTGATGATCCTTCATTTTCTGGAATTGAATGCCAAGTTGTTTTGCAGAGTAACAAACACACATTGGAATTATATCTAATGGAGTCCTATTAAATGAAAATTGTAGTGATGTACAAAGATCTTCCAGTAAAGTGCTTCCTTCTTTTCCTGTAATGGAATTTATGACTCTAAGTAATCAATAAATCATTCATGATCTTTCACCAGGCGTTCTCTAAGGAGAGGCCTTTTGAGCTGAGTGACACATCTGCCTGAGGAAAAGGCTGTCCATCAAAGAAAGCAGGCAAATAGAAAGCGACGAGGTGAAAAGGTGATCACAGGAACAGAAGGGCCCAGCCATAGTGTTACTGAAAGCTCAGCATTCCACAAAGAGCACAAACACGAGATTTGAATCTAAGTCAGCTTATCACCCCCTTCTAGATACCACTGATGTCACAGCTTCTATGTTCACCCTTGCCTATGTGTGTGAAATACACAGACTTGGTGGGAAGACTGCACCACAAATCAAAACATCACTTCCTGAGGGAATAAAGTCTTACAGTGTAGCAGTTACGTCTAATCAAAGAAGGAGCAAATCATCTCCGTGCTACTGTTTAGCTACACAACTATCTGCCATTTTGCTCTGAATACCAGTTGTACTCACTAGGCTTTACTCACTAATTAGTAGTGATATATTTTTATTCCAGTACTGTCATCTTGTTGAAGTTTCATATCAACACAGCATTTTACCATGAAAACTCTATACCAAAGTCACGGAGTCACAACATCCTGGAGGCAGAAGTTACCTTTTTATTGCTGCCTTTCTTCCAGTACAGTATTCGGTAAATCCATGAGCCGTAATATTGCTTCAGAGACCACTTGTCATGCTCATGGTCAGCAGCCGGGCCTTTGAAGTCCACGTGCAGAGTCCCTGACTCAGACTTCACATTCACACTGGGTGGCCCAATGACCGCTGTATGGAAGAGACGAAAGAGCAGAATTCAGTTTTATGTCGTTTTCATTCAGAATTTTTACATGACCTGTCACAATTCATGCTTTAAATCTTTTTCTGTATTAGAAGAAAGTGATTTTCTGTCCAGAGTCAGGCATAAATAAACCCTTTCTTAATAGAAAGGCTCTTCAAAGAGATTTGTTTTTGCAGATCATATACTCAATTCACTCAGTTCTCTTTTTCCAGCTGTGGGCACCCCTTGGGGAGGAAGGACTATTTCCATGGGTTATTACTCACTTCTCCTCCTGAGCTGCACTGTTGCAACATCTGTTATCTGAGGAGACCTTCCAGTGAAACATCTCAATGTTTCTTTCACTGTGATCGTTTTGACAAACTGAAACATTTTAATTACTTCTGCATGCCTTGATTGAGCTTTTTAGGTTAAATACCGTATTTCTGTGTTTTGAAAATAGCTTGTCTTTATCACTTTTTTGTGCCACCATCTAATTTGGCAAGTAGCTTAGTTGTCAACTGCATTGTGTGCTGTGAGCTCTCCATTAAAGCCTCCTCTAATTCCAGCAGCGCAGCTCTGCCTTAGCTGCTTGTAATAAAGTTTGACCTGCCTACAGGCTCTGGGCGGCCTGGTCTAGTGGTTGGTGACCCTGAACATAGCAGGGTTGAAACTAGATATCATTGTGGTCCTTTTCAACCCAGGCCATTCTATGATTCTATGATACGGTCACACTATAAAGCGTCTAGGAAAGGAAAAGCTCAATACACAGATAATTCTGCATGAAGAGATATGTGTTTAATTAAAACAAAACACTTTTTCTTTTCTGAGCCATAGACTCATGTAATGATCATTTTGTTTTCAATTTGTTTGCTTTTGAACTTATGAAAAATAACATGAAGAAGGTCCCAGTTACTCTCACTTTCTTAAGCTGTTCCTACAGTGAAGCACAGAATGTCTTTGAAATTAAAATAAAATATACACCACCAGAAATGGTAACACGGAGAGGCATTTCAGGTATTTGTATCACAGTGCCTTGCTGAGATCACCTACGACCACCTTAAAAATCTCCATGCCTTCTGCAGAGATTTGGCCCAGGTCCTTCTTTCCAGGTGGTTTTATACCCAGATTTTCTCAATTCAGGCATAAGCTGCCTCTCTAAAGCCAAGCCTGCACTGAAGACTACATTTTCTTTCAAACAAATGTTAAACTCCAACTTTGTTAATGCTGTACATGATTGTTCTCTGCTCTGATAACCCATTCATACTTCTTGTATTACCCTTTCTTTTGGCTGTAATTTACACTTGCCATACATGCCCGACCTGCTAGTTTTATGTTGTTTTTGTTGTTGTTGTTGTCCCCTTAATGTTACGCTTATATATAAATGTATGTATATATATTTATAAAAAGAAGTTTCGTTACTTGTATACATTATCTATATTACATATTTTATGTGTGGCCCACAACAATTGCTCTTCACTCAGTGCAGCTCAGGCAAGCTAAAAGGTTGGACACCCACATTAACTTGCAATGTTGTATTTTGTTTATTGTGCTATGTGCCAGCACTTCAGTTCTGGGCAGATTAAATTACATCAACATTACGCTTTTGGAGAGATAACTAATAGAAATGTTTAGAAAAACACAAGGCTGTGAGATTACTCTGAAATCCAAGGAAGAGAATGCTGAAATTCAAGCAAACGAAGACCGAGCAAGAAAGAAAGGATTTTAAGAAGTATTTCTCAAAGATGAGATTTGGTGTTAAGAGCTGTGAGAAAAAAACGTCTTGGGTAACATCAATTATGTGGTCTAAAATAAGTTGATTTTGCTCACGAGCAGAGGAAGAATGTAAGAAATTAAGGGTTCTCATTGCTAAAACCCAATCCCCCATTCCAATGCTCAGATGAGAGATTCATAATTACAGCTGGACTAGGTGACAGTTCTTTACTATGAGAGCGGTGAGGTGCTGGAACAGGCTGCCCAGAGAGGCCGTGGATACCCCATCCCTGGAGGTGTTCAAGGCCGGGTTGGATGGGGCCCTGGGCAGCCTGCTCTAGCATTAAATGTGGAGGTTGGTGGCCCTGCCTGTGGCGGGGGGGTTTTGGAGCTTCATGGTCCTTGAGCAGACAACGTTTTCATGGCAGATTAAAGGAAGGCTTACTGTCAGCCATTGGCTTAAACTTGACAACCGCCCAGTCCGAGTGCTCATCTTCCCACTCCGCCCTGACCCGTAGCACGTAGGCTCCATAAACAGACAGAGAAGAGACATCGCACTCCGTGACGTTCAAGTTGGTTGTCACATTGTTAAAGTTCTGCTTAGGGAAAATGCTATATGGAAGAAGGAGAAAAAAGAAAAGTAAGTGATGGGTAAATTATAAAATGGACAAAATATCTTTCCTGTCAGTGAACTGGGACAGTGGCATATCTACTTAATACACCCAGTTATGACTCACAGACAAGGAAAGGTGGATCAAGTTAGATTATTTCTAGCACACACACATTAAGCACTGTATATATACATATACATTCATGACAGACGTGGAGATTAAAATTATGAGTCAGAAAATAGAAGCTCTTTTCTTGGCAGTGTTTACAAAGATGTGATTCAACAGACACTAGGTGTTAGACCTGACTGCAAATATTGGACAGTACCTCTGTGTGTGCCTTTGCTCTCCAATTGATTTTGCTGGACCCCTCAGACATGTGTCTAAGAGAGAGCTGGGGAAACAGAGCCTGAGAGCTGACTGGGGACTGCTTAATAAAAGATTATGCTGCTGGGGTGAGAGATCAGAGAAGGTCCTAATGCTCAGCAGGATTACAGCTGTCAAACAACAGGTGATGGCTATGCAGGCAGTGAAAAACACACACAGCTCATAAGAGCCAATTTAAAATGTGCTTCCAGTTCTGCAAAAGTACACATGGATCTCCTTTGGGTGTGAAACGCATAGAAAAAAACATCAGCCTTGTTATTCAGCTCAGAAGACGAGCATCTCACAAGCTAAAAGAAAAGGAGAGCTACCAACTTCCCTATAAAAATGGAAAGGAATCAAACATGCACAGCTGTAAAATGTGGATTTTACAAAACAGTATCAGAAAAAACAAACCCCACAACTCTGCCAGATTTACCTTTTGGCCTGGACAGTGTAACTTAGGTTGCCTCTGTGAAACCCAGGTGGGTCCCATAGCAAAACGCTCCGAAAATTTACTGAATTTATCCTTGCATTTCGGGGCTTGGGCACTATTCCAGACACTGTGGGAGAGAGATCAACAACAAACATTTTAGTGGGTGTTCCTCCACTGACTTTTCAGTCAGCCATAACATAAATACAACTCTCCCTTCCAGTCTCAGTCTTGATAATATTTCCTCACTTTAGCATGTGCTAGCCACATTCCAACAACTAATTAGCCCCTGATACCTATCATCAGTCTCAAGATTGCACAACAAAGACAAATCAGCTGGCATCAATGATTTCCAGTAAGCACTGCCTTCACAACAACATCCCTTTCCGAGCAATGATTGCGCCTGCTTATGCCTTGTTGCCTATCGAGCTGCCCGCGCAAGCTTTCACTGAGATCACCAACACAACCTGTTTCTCAGCGGTGCTCCTGCAGTACTACGGCTAAACATGGATGTGTGGATGTTCTTTTTTTGCTGGAGGGGAACACAAACCAGAGATCCAGAAGGCTTTGGGTTGGAGAGGACCTGAAAGCCCACCCACCTCAACCCCTGCCGTGGGCAGGGCTGCTTCCCATCAGCTCAGGCTGCCCAGGGCCCCATCCAGCCTGGCCTTGAAAGAAGGAGAGTCTCTCCGCACAGAACTAAAAGAATGAAACAGAAACCCTACAGATGTCATCAGTGCGTGGAGTAGTACTGACGCTTAAAATGCTTTCTTTTTTCGTCCCTTTGAACGGTCGCCCTTTGGGAAATGGGAGATAAATGAGAAGTAGCTCCAGAGATAAGAGATCCATGAAGTATGCCTTACAGATAAAGATGTTATTAATCGGCATTCTTCGTAAGGGACGGGAACAAAACTGAAATTAAGTAAAGGAAGTCCTCAGACAGCACCGGCCATAGTCCATTGCTGCTACGACTTTATCATTTTAAAGCAACCGCTGATACTGAAACGAAATGGAAGAGACCTCGCCCCGCAGCGCGGCACACCTGAGCCTCGCAAACAAGCCTCACCCGACCGCCGCTCCGACACCGCATGAGCGGAGCCCAGAGCCGTACGCCCTGCCCCCTCGGGTTCCGCGCACCCCGGCTCCCAAGCAGGCCGGGTCCCACCGCAGCCGCCCGGCCCGCGGAACGCCGCCGCCGAGCGCCCCGCTGAGGCGCTTCCCCGCCCGCCGCACTCACCACACAGCAGTAGGCAGCCCCAGAGGGCGCCCCGCAGGGCGGCTGCCATGGCGGCGCCCTCCCGCCGTCAGCCGCCGCCTCACGGAGCCGGGAGCTGCCCCCAGCAGCGGGGCTGCCCCGTAGCCCTTCCCCACTGCCGCGCCCGGCGGGGTGGGGCGGTATGGGGCGGTATGGGGCGGTATGGGGAAGGCGGAACCGTTCTCTGGAGGGAAATTCCCTCTCAGCGCAGCACGGGTGCTCGAGTTGAAACGTAAGCAGCACCTGACGTCGCTACACGGAGGGGCCGAGTTGGGTGTGTAAGTCTGCAAATAATTAACTTGGCAGGATCCGAGCTGGCAAGTAATTGTCCCTGCTTAGTTCTGATCTGAAGAAGTAAATACACAGTGTATTTTAGTAGTACGTTTTTAGAAATACAGCTGTTGAGTTGTTGTATTATGTGATTAGTTCTGGCTTGCGAAATTGTAATGGCTTTTAGATGATGCATTATGGACTAGAAAGCATGTTGTAAGGCTATTCTGTTTTAACAAGAGAACTCCAGCAAAAGAAACACAATAATGAAAAGACACAAGTAGGCTATCAAACATCACGTGGAGGCAGGGCCTCCACACAAGGCCAAGCTGTCTGACTCCATGAGTACACTGGGATACAACAAGCGGATGTCAAGATACTCCCCTCTATCCTCCTTATTTTCCAGCACCCCAGTATATCTCATTAAAAGACAGGTTGCCAAACTTATCTCTATCCAAGGACGAGCAGATGGTCCGAAAAAATGGCTGAGTGAGCAGATCTTACCATTTTGGTACCTACATATTACTTATAATAAGCATTGTCCTACCGAGCATGCATGAATGAAGAAAGTTCATCTGGAGTGTGAGTGAGGAAGACCACTGGATGAAGTAAAAGGTTGTCGACTGGACTGTCATGATGCTAAAAGGAAACTAGACAGTAGAAGAGACCATGGAATAGAAGACTGGAAACATCGTCAATCACTACCTGAGAGGTGTATATATATTAGTTATCTTGCAGGCAATTGAATATGTACTATCTGTGGAAATACAGTGAACTCTGAATCACCTGCCCTACGAAGACAGGCAGAGGGAGCTGGGCTTGTTCAGTCTGGAGAGAAGAAGGCTGGGGGGTGACCTCATTGCGGCCTTTCAGTACCTGAAGGGAGCCTATAAACAGGAGGGGAGTCAACTCTCTGGAAGGGTAGATAACAGCAGGACAAGGGGAAATGGTTTTAAGTTGAAGGAAGGAAGACTGAGGTTGGATACCAGGGCAAAGTTCTTTACTATGAGAGTGGTGAGGTGCTGGAACGGGCTGCCCAGAGAGGTTGTGGATGCCCCATCCCTGGAGGTGTTCAAGGCCAGGTTGGATGGGGCCCTGGGCAGCCTGGCCTAGTATTACATGTGGAGATTGGTGGCCCTGTCTGTGGTGGGGGTTGGAGCTTCATGATCCTTGAGGTCCCTTCCAACCGAGGCCATTCTGTGATTCTGTGATGTCATCTTTGAAGTGCTTATGGTGGAAATATCCCCAACGCTTCCCAGCACCACTAATACAGAATTCCTGACTTAATGGTAACAAAACTTGGCTGTTAAGTTTCTGTGCATCAATCTCTTAGAAGTAGTACAGCAGCACAACGTGGTACAGAACCGCAGAGATTACTCTCAGCTCCCCCAGTCAAAAGAATGACTGCCAGACACACCACCAGCCAGAAACCACTGAGAGAAATGCTGAGCAGATCAGCAGAAAGAAGAGTTGCTTATCTGGCAAAGTGACACCTAAGAGCCCTCTCCCACATGTAGTCAATTCTTAGCACGTTAACCAACGTAACTTAACAAATGCACGAAGGAACCACCGTTAAGAATTCACAGACAGAGGTACGAAAACATTTCTTTTTATCAAGTGTTGGAAGTACAACTTCGCACTCCAGTAATTTTTAAATGTCAGATAAACATTAAAAAGTAGTATGTAAATATACAAAATTGTATTAAAAAGATAGACATTTAATGCCTTGATTCACAGTAAAACCTCTCGAGTATTCCTTTCTGGGTATTTTCACCTCCCCACACCTCCACGATTTCATTTGATCAGCTTTCCCTGTGCAAATTTAGAAATCAGTTTCAGTGACTCAAACGCAGCACCACCCTTCTGGTTGTGATCCATCCAGCAATGGGTTTCAGAGTAACCCACCAACAGAGCTGAAGAACAGTAACAGAGCCCTTTCAAACTAAAAAGCGGACAGGTTAAAAGACAGGCCGCTCACATCTCCCTGTTCTATAAGCTAACCCCTCACTTGAGTTTACTGACAATATTTACCATGTTACAGCTAAAATGTATAATCCAGTATTTAACTGCCAAACAAAATAATAACTCCCTTTTTCTGCTACATCCTAATAGCGCTTTCCATTCTTCTGTAGGTAACATAACCTGAATCATACAGGGAAAGGTCATAGAAATATTTGTTACAAATCAGTTCTGTGTATTTCTGGTACTTAGGCGTATGTTTTCAGAATGTAAAAAAAAAAATTAAAAAGAAAAAAAAGATCAGATCTGTACATTCAGTCCAGAAACAGCTAAGTTAGATGATATCTATTGGTATGCTACAAATTAATAGTGGTTCTCAGTTATTCATCTTCGTACGTATTCACTTTTTGGGTCCATATCTGAATCCGATGAGTCACTTTCACTGGAAGAACCAGATGAATTCTGCCACGCATCAGAGTTGTTTAGATGATGTGGTTTCTGCGTGCTTTCTGTGTCATCCAGGAGTTTTGATTCAACAGCATGTGCACATTGCCAGTCAACAGCATCTTCTTGGGAAGAGAGGAGAGCTGCAGAACTATCTGCGGTCTCTTCAGAGATTCCCAGAAGGACAGATTTTAAGTTTATGGTAAAGCAAACATTGCTCTTTGACCTAAGAGAATAGGTACAATTTACCTTAGACAAAGGACTGAGTAACTCACTATCCGTGTCTTTCTCTTCTTCAGCATCCATCTCGTTTTCTTCAAAGACTTCTGGGTCATCATCTGGATTTTGACTCACCCGGCTGCTACTGTCATCACATATACTACTCGTAGAGTGCCGCACAAATACAGGAGACGTGTCAGAAGACTGAGGTGCTCTACGTACGATATCGCGCCTTGTGTAGTCATGATTACTCATGGCATCGCTTTCACTGTCATCGCTGTCATCTTCACTGCTGACAGCTCCAACGGATCCTTCTGCCTTTTTTTTAACCTCTTTATACATGATCTCTACAGAGGTTATTTCTTCAGATTCAAACATACATGGTAAATAGCTAAACGTCTTCGTGAATACCTAAAAGATCAAAGTGAATCAAAAAAAAAACAGACTATAAGCCAAACTGGCACGCTCACACAGAAAAGTCTGAAAAAATACCCCGACCACGAGGTTGTCAAACAGATGATTCTCTTTGTGCCACATCATCAGCTTTTCTGCAGAGGTCAAGGCATTTAGGACTTTCCTCTCTTCTCCACTCCCGTAAATTGACAGCCTTCACGGCAAGCCAAGGCACACAGCATTGGACAGTACCCTGCCTTAATTATGGACTTACGCAAAACCCTATAACTGACTGAGCTGACTGAAAACAGCTTAGCATTTGGAGGTAATGCAGATACTGCTTACTTTGTATTTGACAAACATCCTCCTTGATAAGTTTTCTTCCAGAGCTATATAGTTCTTTTTTTTTGGTGTTTTGGTGTTATTGTCCTGGCTCAGATGTACTGTAAGAAATGTGCATGCTGTGGGAAGGATTTACATGTACTAAATCATTTTCAAAGGCTAGAAAATTCTCTTAGGTGGGGTAGCCTGCTTCTGTGCACCACAAAGAGCTTGTTTGTGTGTGTGTGTGTGTGTGCGCGCACGTGCGTGCATGTGCGAGATTTAGTAGCCTACAGACTATCTTTGATACAAACAAACTGCAAATTGAAACACTATATGGACATAAAGTTACTTGTTACTTACTATACAGACATATTATATGGATATAGTTACTTACTATATGGACATAAGGTTACGAGAGGCTGAAGGAGCTGGGGCAGTTTAGTCTGGGGAAGGGGAGGCTGAGGGGAGACGTTATTACTCTCTTCCAATACCTGAAAGGTGTTTACAGTGAGAGCGGCGTAGGTCTCTTCTCACTGGTGACAGGTGACAAGACGAGGGGAAATGGTCTCAAGTTGCGCCAGGGCAGGTTTAGGTTGGACGTTAGGAAACACTTCTTTACAGAAAGGGTGGTTAAGCACTGGAATAGGCTCCCCAGGGAGGTGGTTGAGTCACCATCCCTGGAAGTGTTTAAGAGCCGTTTGGATGTGGTGCTCAGGGACATGATTTAGCAGAGGGTTGTTAGAGTT
>PPHD01001487.1:21877-42756 GCA_002909625.1 Bambusicola thoracicus | reverse complement strand
ATGATTTCTTCAAAAAAAAAAAAAAAATTACACAAATATCAAACAGATGTAGGGCAGAAGATTATTCTTAATGTGAATGATCAGAAATACTAACAGATTTAGGGAGCTGCTCCATTATGTTTATAAGTACTGTCTAGATACATTTGTTCTAGAAGACTTTAATTAAAATTAGAAAGAACACTTTCCATGCCCTTTCTAGTAGAAAAGGTTTAAACACAGAAATAGACTAAAATATTTCTTCCTATGTAGAAACATACAAATTACACCTGAAATTGGCTTGAAATAAGGAAGTCTCCAACAGAGAATGTGTACCCTCTGGAGTTCAGAACTCTTGCTAACACAGGACATTACCAAATATTAAAAGGTCAGAATTCTTTCAACACCAGGTGAGAAACCAGCGAGCAGCCAAACTGGTTTTCCAGCAGCGTGTGTATATGTATCAAAGCTATGTATAAGCACTCAGACAGGAACAGCTTAATACTTTTGGAGAAACTGGTATCTTTTTCAAACAAGAAAGCTGTTTTTCAAATAAGAAGCTACGAACGGGAATTTTTTAAAGATCAATTTTACACATTAAGAAGTAAACCCTGCCCTTTCCCCCTAGGCAGGATCTGCAATACTAAACCAATTTGTGCACATCATCTTTGAAGGATGATGCTCAAGGAAAGAAAAAAATCCCGATAAGACCATACTGATGTTAGTAAGAGTGAATGAATAACTTTTAGATGTCTTAAGAACAGATGTCTCCCTATCTGCCATTCAGCCGCATCTTATTTAACTCAGTGCTTTTCTCTAATGCACCAAAATCATTTTGAAGTCTAGCTCAGTCCTACATAGCATCTGCAGCCTTCCTCAGTATCATATGTCCACATATTTCTACTAGATAGCATTGTTTAGGTTAATCTAGAAGATAACACTTATACAAATCACAAAAACGCTTCAAAACATCAACATACTAACATAGCACCGGAGGAGACCAAAGCAGCACAGAATATCAGAAAAAGAATCACCACTGAGCCCTGACTTCAGTGCTTTGTACTTACCTGCAATGAAGGCCAAGATACAACATATTGGAAGTCAGAAATAAAAGAATTATTTGCATCTAGTTTTGAAGAATCTTTAAATGGAACTTCTAATTGCTTAGATAAAAGGTAGTAATGAAATATATAAGCTTTACTCTTCATTTTAAAAAAATCAAAGTGACAAAGAAGCAAGTCAATTGACACTAAGTCTATAAATGAAAGATTCAATAGACCTGCGTTAAAACCTTCAAAGAACAAAAATCACATAAGCAGTGGGATCCAATTACAAAATCAATATAGTTTTATTCAGTGTTTCCTGTTATCCATTGATGAAAATACTCAAAAGAAAAACTTTATTGATCCGGCAATAAGGTTAACATGTCTAACACTGAAATTCAGATTATTTTGTAATTCGCTCTTTCTTTAGCTCCTCAAATATTATTTTCCTAGTCCCAGAAGAAACAGGACATCTCCTATAAAGAGAAATAACTTAGAAGAAGTTAAAAATCCCAGCCCCGATGTCAGAAGTGTATTACCTCATTGCATTTACTTATTCGCCTTGCCACAATAAGCTGAATCATTCCTCGTTTGTTTCCTTCAGTGGACATGGATCTTCTTAAAGTTTCCATAGCATCCTGATTTGTTTTGCCCAGTAATGATTCTCCATTTACCGCTATTAGTTGATCGTTCACTCGAAGCCTGCCATCCTAGAAAAGGAAAGATTATCCCCAGTCACACAAAATACGCTATGCAGAAGTGTAGTCTGATGGAGAGGGGGAAAATATGAAAAAGAACCAAGCAACTATACTAAGCCCTAACAGTTTATAGCCAAGTGGACACTGATGTAATGGCTTCTACTGCAGTCATTGTAGGAAATGTCTATTCCAGTCATTCATAGATTTGCACTTCAAGCCATTATCATAATCTGTTTGAATAAATAGCATTCTAGCTGAACTGTACAAGAGACTGCTTGTATCCTCCCTAGAATCCTTAAAGGCTGTTAAAGTCTTCCAATACTAAACAAGACTTTTTGTAGAAAGTGAAATGTTACCTCCATTGGCACAATACAAAACTTAGTCAAAGAGCAATCTCATTTTTGGACCTGTGGTTATTTTCAAAACAGAACAATTATGGAAAACAGAGGAAGACAAAGCATATAGATGTTCCTTCTTACCTTGGATGCTGCTCCGCCGTTAATGATGGACTTGACAAAGATTCCTAAATCGGCATGATTTTCTTTTGACCGATTCCCTTTGACACTCACACCAAGTCCAGCTGATCCAGAGTCATTAAGTGGAACTTCAAATGTCAGGAATTCCCTGGTGCCATCAGGTGTGAGAACAAGCTCTTCTTCTTCTGCTTTCTGTCAGGAAGATTAACATGGGATTACAGAAGAGCATTTCTCCTTGGGAATTCTCTTCCTTCCACAGCTATTAGCATTTAAAAAAATGCTTTCAACTGCAATGACACAATATTTTCCACAGTAATTATTCGAAGAAACATGAACAAATAGTGTATTTTCAATCACCTCCAGCTGATGCCTAGAATCAGAAATATCTTATGTTTGTGTCTAAGTGCTTCTCTGTCTAGTAAAATAATTGAATTGTATGTCATTACTGAATGTGTCATCAATGCCAACACACATAAACTATCTTATTAGCCAAAAAAAAAGCCATATCTGAAATATTTTCTGATCTGACTACTTGCAGAATTTTTAAAATATCATCATAATCTGTGGTATCTTTGTGATTCATGAGGAGAAACTACTTGTGAGAAAATTAAATTCAAAAATTATTCAGTCCCCTTTTTGTTTAAAACTAGCTGTATTAGGAAAAACAGAAAATTACACAGCTGAGATCTGAACAGCACATCTCTGCAATTGCCAGGCTTAGCAACAAATCCAGTTCAGCATGCCAATTTTCCCATCTTTTCTGGCTCTTCCCTTCTCCTCTGTCATCCTACCCACATCTCTGGTTCTTTACTGCCCTTCACACTGTTTTAGCTTCACTAGGACAATCCCAGGTTTTGAACACCTGGAATTATAACCACAGCCCAGCCAGTGCCCCTGGCAAGGAGCTGCTCAAGACACCCCAATGTCCCCAAAATCCATGAAGGGAAGGTGAGTGCCCTCTCACTTCACATCCTGCCGAACTGGTGGCCCAGCAAATGCCTTAGAGATGACTTGGAGCAGGGTCCCTGTGAAGCACCAGTAGAGCAGTGGCACTTGTGGGGGCAGCAGGTGTGGACACAGTGCTCAGGACACATAATGTGTGCTGTTCGTTTCTCACCCACATGAAGAAGCAACAGTAAGAGAACGTCCACCAGAATGTCCAGTAGTCAGTAGTTCCTCTCTAGAAGAATTTGTCCAATATTTTCATAATTTTGGCAAATAAGATTTACTAAAATCACCTTTCCTTTAACTCTGATTTTATACCCATTTTTCCCATGTCACTCTCATCTCTTTGCAAACCTTGCTCCTGTTTCTCTCTACTCCCAGAAAGCTGAGCAGGATAAGATGCACCACAAGTTAACTTTTGCTTGCTGAGCCATCTCTGTGTCTAAGATCTGAGGAAATGCAAAGCTGACAGGCTCTTCTGAAATCCAAACACAGACTACTGCAGAGATGGATGTGAAAGCCATGTGGAGTACAGCAGACTGAGATTATCAGTTTGGGCAAAGCATGCTTGTTTTGTCACCACTGACCTAGAAATGCAATGCGAAAATGTCATATGGGAAGGAAGTCAGAATGCTGAGAGCACTGGAACAGCCAGGGGAAGGAAAACAGGAGCTCTGTCTTCTCCCATTTGGTTAAAAGCATGAGCCTTAATGTGTTCACCAGTTCTTTTCATTGCATTACAGACACACGTATAACCATCCCTTGGTTATAACAAAGCATAATACAAACTTAACATCCCCCTCTCCATGTGCCAGATCAGCTTGCTTATGAATCCCATTATCTGAACACATCTCTTGGCTGTGCAAATCAGCATTATCTGTGCTTGCCATCAGGAGGGGAAAAGTCTGCTGTGTTCATGGAAAAAATACTGGATTTAAAACATAATCTTCAGGTTTTGGTAAAACTACAACCCCAATTTTCTTCTTTGAATCACAAAAGCAGTAGCTGCAAGATACAGTTGAGACGCACTTTTTGTCAGGTAGCTGCAGAACAAAGCAATCTGAGACAGAAACATACTACTTTTGATTTTTTGTAACACTGATTGCTTTCGTTCTCCTTAACAAATAATAGCAGGGCAAAAAGCTAGAGAGCCAAAAGGGAGATAAAGCCAAGGAAGGACGCTTGGGTACTCCAAAGCAGACCAGCTCATTAGATTATTCTTCACTACTGTTATTATAAATTTACAACCAATCCTCCCTTTCTCAATGCTTTCAAATGTTCTAAAAAATATGCAACCCACTTTCCAGTGTAGGCCACTGAACATCTTCTCACAGTCTGTCAGGTACACTTCTCCATGCCCATGGGCCCATTGAAGCACCTCCATCAGTGTCCCTAGAGAATGGGCTAATGGCCTCGGCACTTCTCCTCACTGAGCCCAGAGAGTTGTTCTGTCAGCTCAGCCCTGCTCCTAATGTAGTTCTTTCATTGCCTATTTTCTACAGACTTAAACAAGGAAACAATCCGATGCCAATACAGAGATGCAGACACCTGAGTATGGAGATGCCCCATAACTTCTACTAGAAGCACACTGGAGAAAAATATGGCATTGGAAAAGTGAACCTTTAGGATCCAAGGACTGTGGATGTGAAAGTAGAGACTCGTAACATTTGTGCCACATCACAGTACCGAAGAAGGCCTAGCTATATGTAATACACTGAACACAAACTGTATTTCATACAAAGCATGGGAAAGGGCTATATATTTGTCAGGAAACTCAAGGTGTGAACAAAGGGAGCCAAATTCTGAGAAACGAGCAATGAGATTTCAGCCTGATACTTTGATATTTTGAACCAAAAGTCATGATAAATATATAAATGAATGAATAAATGTAGAAATACATTAAGATCGACCGAATCGTTTTTAACCAAAGTGCTTTACGCTACAGAAATACTAAATAGGCACTGATTCTCCCCAATAAATTAAATACCTACCACCATAAAGAAAAATTTACATCAAAATTGTACTGCGTGATCTAAATCTAAATGCATCTAAATCTAAATGCAATAAACCACAGCAATTCTCTAATACATCCATGGAACAGAATAAAAATGCACAGAAATCTAAAATGCATCATTTAAAAATTTACACTGAGAACACAATCACTTCCTAATTGCAATAACTTCCATTTGATCTTGATATACTCTAAATTAACATCTTCACTGTGTCAATCAAACACCTCAACACTATTTTCGTGATTAGTTGATCTGTGGGAGAAATTTATTGCTTCATATACCTTGACAGACCAGAAGTAAACATGCAAGCAAATTTATGTACTATGAACCCTCAGCAACAAAACTCAACTCCCTTGAGATTTTTCACACACTACATCCAAAACAATTAACAGCAGAACAATATTCTGTTCAGACAGAGTCTGCTGAGGAAAAGGTCATCTGAAATGACTTCAGCTGGGTGAATGAAGCTGCTCAAGTATGTAATTTGTAATAAAAATTCGATTGGTGATAATTTATGTAGGTGACTTTTTTTTTCACTTCAAATTCATACTTAGCATCAATTTATGCTAAATGACATTTGAGATACATTTTTCACTTTTTAATGCAATATAAATATATTGTAAAGTTAAAGATAAACTTACTGACTAGAACAAAACGATGGCGATGTTTGGAGATATACAGGGATTACAGAAAGACAAAAGGAGGGAAAATATATTACTCTTCTGTATAAAATCAGTTTCTGATCGCATTATAAAATCTGATATACTTTTATAAACAACATTAAAATGGACTTTGACAGTAGATGCTTATTGCATCTTGTTAGCTACAGCATCTCCTACTTTCCTTTTATGTTTTAAAGGCTACAAAGAAATTTCGTGCTTAGGACTTCTTCCCTTTATAAAATCTCATCAGGGTTCAGCTGGTGAATAAACAGCATGAGATGGGCGAAAAGAGAAAGCTAACAAAAAAGGAAAACCTCCTCCCACCTAACGGGGGAAGCAATTTTCAATCAAGCTGGGACAGGTTTTCAAAGTGGCTCGCTACAGCTACAAATCCGGCTGCATTCTCTACAGAGAAGTTCATTCTCTTGCAAGCTTAGACATGCAGACTTCTCAGCAGCTACCCAGCCACTGAAACTTGTCTGCAAGTTACTTTGTGATTACATAGAGAGAAAAGAAAGAAGTCAATCATGGGACTCTGGGCAAAAAACAGCACTGCTGTTTTCACTCCCAGTAGCCCATAACAGAGCTGTATCCCACACTTACAGGGTAACTATCTTTCAGAGTTATGTATACAACGCAAATGGGAACATTTGCAGGGCTCCTGTATAAACACATACACAGCTGTACCAAAGCAAACACATCTTTCCTATGTGATGATTATATTGATGTGATATATTAAGTAACTAGAGCACAAGCCCCACTAAATAACTCTAATGACCCCATCACTACTATCCATTTTACCCGCCCCTAAATCTTTCTGTGTCCAATGCCGTCACAGCACAGCCCTAAGCCTATTAGCCTCTGTTTAATTTTTATTTTATTATCCTTTCCACCACACAAATGTGCCATTTTTTTTTTCATTTGCCTGGTATGAAAATCCCAAGTTATTGAAAGGCTTGAAGTTTGAATTTCCATGGACCTCCAAGAGCTCACCAGGTCTAAGAAATGTAGGTTATAAAAGTGAAAGGAATGGAATATACAAAATCACAGATGTATTCATTTGGCTTCAATAATGGGCAGCCAGTGTAAAGTCACAGCCTTTTCCTGGATATTTTCAAACTTTAGAGGATCTTAATACAGTATTCATTGTTTATTCCTTTCTAAAAGGGAACCTGTGAAAATAAGAAATCATATATCCTATATGTTAGGAAGCCAGTAAAATTTGTCTCAGTACTGTTAGAACAGAACAAAATTCTTATTTTGAAATTAACATTGTATATGCAGGAGAAAGCAGATGTCAATTAAGTATAGATGTTCTTGACCTCAGAGATGGCTCTAATTGTTTTGTCCTTCAGGTTAAGGAGGTGACGTCACCTGTCACATCAGGTAACCTCCTGAACTGATATACACCAAAACATGATGAAACTCACCTTTATCATATGTTATCACACACACAAACATCCAACAGGTATATTGAGCTGCCCTAAGGAACCAAAACAACAGCTCCATTGATCAGCAGCTGTTCTGTGGGGGGCAATGTTTGGTCCTTTTAAAAATGTAGATGTATTTATTCCTAGAGGTAGTGAAAACAGAGCACTGTAGGTGGCCCAGAACACACCTCTCTGACTTCAGTTGAGGCCCCTCTGGAGGAGGAATAACTGAGAGCTGATACACCCTGGTATGGTTAGGTACCACAGTCAAATATAACAGCAGATTATTTTGATTTCAAACTGGACCTCCAGCAGAGAAACGCATTTCTCCTGATAGGAGAGCGACACGTGCATTCCATGCTTCCATCCCAGGTTCCCCCTGAAATGCTACAAGACCTTTTTCCTTCCTGTTATTATTTTAAATCAAACAACCATGTCCTGTGTTACAGGTTCTAAGAGTCCAAACCATCTACTTACCTAGATTATAAAAAGATAATAGGGCATAAGCTAAATAATCCACTAAAATTCTTGAGCTCGCTTTCTTTTTCTAACTCTTCCTAGGTTAAGTATTTTAATATCTCCCATATGTTAGATAAACACTAATGAATCTTATTTGCATGTATACACTGAGACTCATTATTCATATTAGCTAAGTTAATATGTCACATCTGGCAAATACTGCACTCTTGTTCAAATCAAACAGCAGCTGCTAAATATCAAAAACTATATTTGAATTCTAAGATTTTAAGGGAAATGTGGTCTGCTTTAATTTTAATCCCATCAAGGAAAAGATTTTTGCATATTATATGTGGATTAACTTTGGTACGTCCCTACACGCAGAAATGCTAGCTCATGAAAATACTGCAGAACAGGCTTGTTATATTTCCAGTTGCGTCCATTTTAAGGATTTAATTTAGTATCAAAAACATGCCCCATATTCTAAAAATGTCTTCAGTTTAATGCTTTTGATGGATTAAAAAATGGTTTAGGAAAAAAATTAATTTTTTTCCGTAGCACAAAAATTTCTAGCATGTGATTTTCATTTAGCATGAAAATCAAAGCTTTGCAAAAGCCCATGTTTAAGTATATCCACATGTTTGTTATTTATCTATATATGAACACCATTGCTTGTCTACGCTAACATTATTCTTCCTAATGCTAACATTGTGATCTGGGGTGTTGTAGGAATTGTTTTAAGCAGACAAAGTTCTATGTTTAAAATCAACTGATCACACCACTAAAAATATTTCATTCATTATACATATACCATAATGACTATCATCTATCATTTAAGATCAAAATAAGCCACTCCAAATTGCTTCTACTCAAACTTTATGCTCCAACTGTATGCTCTGAAACAAATACGCAATTGTAATGCTAACCTCTCCCTTTCTCTTTATTTTTTATTTTTTTTTTTACAGATGCTTGTCCTGGAGAAATGAAAACCAAGGGATTAGACACACAGCAGGTGTCTGCTTTGCCAAAGAAGTCTATAAATCTACAGCTCTGTGTACTATCCCTTGTCCCAGAAAAACTTCAATGCACAACACACTAATGACACAGCTCCCTAAAAATCTTTATACTTCTCTCATTGGGCTATTGGCTGTGTAAGATCTGAAAGACTAAAGAAACAGATAGAGTGTCTGGGAAAGCCAGACAGAAAAACAAAGTTGAAAGCAACACAACGGCTTTGTAGAAGTTGAGGACAAGGAACTCGTACTGGGCACTGGGAGTGGCCCACATCTCACTCCTACTTCTGCTAGAGGCTTTCAGGCAACCGTGGCAAACCAGTTCATCTCACTGTTTTTCCCAGGATTTAATAGCAAGAAAGAATTAACACCAAGCATCTAAAGGCAACAGTGCAGTAAAGCAAGCTTTGTACATAACCAGTGAGTTTTCAGAGGAATTTTAAGCAATGACATGAACTATGTGCTCACCCAAGTTAAGCCAAGTGTTTGGAAGAACTCATGATTACATTGCCTGTGCTAGCAGATGACCAACCAAAGGACCTGGGGGCCCCTTTCAGTCCCGATCCTATATCTGCTGTTTGAATTGTAAATAGCTTGTACAGTCAGCTTCTCATTATCCAAAATGACTAAGGCTGGCATGTAGGAAACAGCACAATAACAGTGAATAATAATGGGCACATAATGGGGCTTCAGGGTGATTCTGCAAGCTCCTCTGAGGAAACCTGGTACAGAATCTCAGTGCAAGGGATGCTTTCGCTTGCAAGAAACTGGCATGAAACTGTCCAGCAAGTTTTCTAAATCTGAGCTTTGAGATACTGACTACAGCTGCACTGCACTCCCAGCTTTCTCAGAAGAAAGTGAGTCTGTGTGGGTTCTTCTTACTCTGTGCCACAGTCAACCCTACAGCCCAGCTAAGTCTCGTGGGGACAACAGAGACAAAGCTATGAGCCTCAGGGTCAGTTCCAAGCACAGCGTAACACAGAAGTGCTGGTGGATTACCCTTGATCATTCTGGGAATTCAAACTGTTCAAAGAGCATTCACAAGCACAGTCACTAAACTATTCTATTAATTATTCACAACAAGTTATGCCTCCATTCTGTTCATTAATGCCCCCAGAACAAGCTACTAAATCATAAAGTACCTCCTGCTCTAAACACAACATTATCCTGCAAAAGATTACACATTCACTTCTTCCATTTGATCTGCTTATCTCACAACTTTATGAAAAACAGAACCTGAAACCACTCAAAATAGCTCACTGTATGCATCGTAATCACCCTTCTGTCTCACACCACTGCAATAAAAAAGATATAAAAACAACCAGCATCAGTTATTTGTAGTATTCCTAAACATCATGAAGGTAATAGCAGCATCAGTTCCACATTTGATCAAATCATTTTATATCTAATGATATCAGCACTGCCAGTAGTGTTGGCTGGTATGACTGAATGTGAAATCTTGGCTCAGTTTTCAGAAGGTTGGATCACCTATTAAGGCAGTGGAAATTGAAGCTTTCCCATATTGCTGTGTGCAGCGATCATGAAATGGAGTCTGAGTCCTAACTTTGAACTTCTTTACAAACAGACAAGGTCCTGTAGAAAATACTTATACACATATATGGTAATTATTATTTCTGTAGCACTATGCTTACATGAAAGTTAACTTGCCAGTTTGAATTCAGAAAACAAACAGTGAATGACAATTGTAAAAGCAAAATATTACTGAAACACTATTGACTTTCAAAGAATATGGGGGAAAAATTAATTGGCAGATGTTTTACATAGCATAATTAACAGTTCATTTCAATGCTCTGTAACAAGATTAAGATAATTATGCTTGGAAACAGAAATGTAATAATGATAAATTACTGGTTTTCCTATTACGGTCATTCTCCTACATTCCAAATAATCACCATGTTCAGAAATAGGTGCATCTGTTCTATTTTGTCATCAGCTACACCCATGCTTATAACTAGTGCCTGGGCAAAGCAGGGCTTTCGAATGAGATAGAAGAGATTTACACCAGGACTAAACCAAATTCCATTCATCTGCAAAGAGAAAATAAAAACATCTGTCCTGCTTTCACTAGGGCACGCTTACTGGACCGAGCTGATGATTCATTAGCAATCTGAATTTCTTATGGCTAACCGAAGAGCAAAGCTTAGATTATCTGAGCTTAGCACGTTGAGTAAAGCCCTCATTTATGGAAGTTCATCAATGAGAATATAAGAATGTGTATTCTATGAAGGTGCACAAAATATAAAGTTATATGATTTCTTGGAAGGGCATTTAAGTAAGTAATAAGCCACTCAATGATTTCAGGCTACATATAAATTAAGAAGGAGACCAATTGTCAAGGTTTCCTTTTGCTATATGCATGAAGATTTTAAGTACTGCATTCAAGTGCCACAATACTAGTATAAACCATTTCAAACGAGCAGTTTTGCGAATGTAACCCCACGGTGTTAATAACACACTGATAAATTAGGCTTCATATTCTTGCATTGATATATAAATTTTATTTCAGGCTTTCCATTTTCAGGGTTCTTTTTTTTTTTTTTTTTTTTTTTCATTATGTCATGGTTATATATTGTTTTCAAAGTTGCGTTTTTCTCCTATTTCCCTACAAAGACATAGCCATTAAAAAAACAACCCTACAGCCATTTTCCCTTTAAATTAGAAGCAGATTTTTGTACTTCACCTCTCTCATTTCTATAGCTTCACTGCTTTCATCGCACATTTCTATCCTTTTTTTTTTCTTTTATTTTGCTTTGCTTTCTACTAAATCAAGTCCTTGACTCTCAGAGTCTAAAACCTCACAAGTAACAGCACAAAGATCAGAGCACGCACAGAAACAGAAATTGCAAGATAGAAATCTCAAAGACCTGAAAATTAGACAGAGGATGAATAAACAGAGATAGAGGCAGAGTGAAGGAAAATAAAGTAATGAAAAGCACTTTTAAAAATAAAAATAAATTAAAAAAGAAAACAAGTGTGTGACTGCATTATTAATGTGCAGCTGAGGGAATTCAGTTCTGCAGAAAGGTAGCATCACATCTATCCAAAGCAAAGAAGATTGGAAGGGAGGATGTAAGAGCAAAAGCATTGTGCATTTTAAACACTCAGTGACACCTTTCACATTCAGTCTATGCTTTCATTTTCATCAAGAAGGGGGAAATTTTAAGACATTTACTTTTCCTACTATTGGTTGCTATTGCTCTTAGCTTTCATTTAAAAGAAAGGTCTCACTCCATAATGAAAGAAAACAAAACATTATGCAAAAAAATGTCTTTATATGGACCATCTTTCTTGCTCCATTCCTTCACTGTATGTGTCTGCATGTTTCCCAGTTCACTTCCTTATTTCTATGGCTTGTTTGGGATTTCTGGCTGATTCAAGCACAGTTTTTCAGCAATCCCTAGCTACTCATATGCTCCCTGTTGCTCCTGCATAATCCTCTTCTTAATGAGAAATGTATGGCTCACACCTACGGAGGAGAAGTGAGAGTGCCTTTCTTCCTTTGGACTCCTCTTAGAAGAGGCAGGGAAGTTGGAACAGAAAACGGTAGAGAAAGGATTTCACCATAGAATTTGTTACAAAACATTAAGTTTGCAACAGATAAGCAATTACTTTATATAAATACCCAACAGGCAATCTGCCTAATCTTAGTGAGATTTTGTGGCAGGATTTCAATGTAACTCCTTAAGGCAGGACACTTTTATATGACTGCGCCCACAAATTGTTTTCAATTGTATTCAATTACAGGCAGAAATGCCATCCTGGGCTTTGATCTTTGATCTCCTCACATATCAGCAGTCCATGTTACAAAACTAAGAAGATAAGAACACACATGCATTGTAGAGATGTGCTAAAAAGATACTCTGAGGAATGTCTGACACGATGATATACCTACAGTCGTGCAAAGCCCTTATGCAGATGAGTTTCAGACTAGAGGATGTATAAGGAAAACATAAGGTGGAGGATATAAGTGAGTATTGCTGCCTTCAACCCAAATGCTCATTTTGCCAGTTCCACTGCATTGGACTAAAACATTGATAATGTCAACCCGTATACTCTCTAAACTGTGATGACTGTTAAATCTCTTTCCCTAAACTCGATTTAATCTCAGATACTGTCTCACCATCACTGGCAAGGCATTCCAATTCATTTAGACGTCTCTTCTTCTGTTTTACAGAAGCTTTTCTAACTAATTTCAAATCTTAGCACGAACCCATGAAATTTCTCTATAACCTAATTTAATATTTAATCTTGAAATAGGTACCTAATTGAATGGAGCTTCTTGAAGTGCATTTTTAACTCAGATGTGGCATACATTTAAGGTACATTTCTTGTAATATCCTATGTTAATACTTCATAAAATCTTTTTATTTTCGTAAACAGTTTTGCATGTTAGTATGTCAGTATAATCTGTACTAAAACTGAGTCTGTCCCACTGACTAAAGAGATATATAAGCAGTACACAGCCTCACTGACACAACACATGCAACCTGTTACAATCTTCAAAGGGTTACACGTGACACTACCTCCCAATAATTTCTTTAAAACTAATTAATAAATCCTAGTTTGGTATGAAGGTCAGTTCAGACTTACATTAAAAGTGCTTAATTGCTATGTTTTTGTATCTCAAGTTTTGGTCATATAATCATTGTTTAAATAATTAAGTTTCCAAAGGTAAGTTTCCACAAACTAAGAGCTTACTATAACCATTCCAACTTCAGGTCTTTGTGTATAAAAAGATGTAATTTCAAATAGTGTTTGAACGTACCTAATAATTGAATTGTACACGATATTCAATCAGTATTTGAAATTACATTAAAAATTCATTTAAAATGTAAAGCTAGAGAGAGCCATCTACAGTATATAATGTGAAAGGAGGATTTGTGAAACTTTGATGGAGAAGTGCCATATCAGTTTAAAAACATTTGTGAGTCTTCCAGTATGGAAAAGACAAAGCTCTTACCGTTTCCTTTGGAATTTGTGACTGGCTTTGTTCTGCATTCTAAAGGAAGTAAAAAAAATAAATAAGAACACAGCTATATACGACATAAACTATCTATTAGAAGGGAAATAAGCAGAGAGGTCTAATTCTGACACGAAGTGGTAAGAGAAAAATGAAGGGCATTCATCACGGTGATTCAATTTTTTTCTTAATTAGCACTGAATGAGAGGTGAACAAAAATAACCTCCAGCAATCTGAAGCCACTGCACCTGCCTTAATCTGGTTATGAAGAAGGTGGCTATCTGGCTAAGGACGGATCACAACTGCTCACACCATTTTCTGGCTAGTGGAATGTTCTTGGATGTTCTCCCTGGCATTTCTCTTCTACTCTGAGGGCTTCAAAGAATGACCTCAGCAATGATGAGATGAACCCTTCCAAATATTTTAATTAAATATCTGTTTTTAAAAACATCCATCCACATTTTAGCAAGGGATTTCGCTTTGCCATAAGTTTGGGTGAGCCGGAATAACAGGACTTGGGTATCCAAGGACAGGAGGGTGCTTTTAGCATATCACAGGTGGGACCCTCTTGTACTTTGCATTTGTGTCTTAGGGTATATAAGGCAAACATACATCACTGGGAAACCATTCGGCATCCCTCAAAAATTCTGGAAGCACACATATGGAATATTTCTCTTCCAAGCCCATGCCCACCCATATGAAAATCCCTTTAAACACTCAGGGGTCACCTTGCTGCTGGCTGGATGATTGCTTTCAGGCTAACCACATATTCTTCCATAATGAAAACCTAGATTTTTTGGGGGGGAATTTTTCTTTTGGAGTCTTGCAGAAGATTGAAATTTTTAAATACAAGAAAATGCAGTGGTAAAATGTTAATGCAAACATTCAGTTAGCTTTAATCTACAGTCAACAGCCAATAAAAAAAAAAAAGATGAAGGATGCAAATGCTAGGAACACATAAAGGACCTACAAGTAGCAATGGACACGTTAGGCTGTAGGATATGGGTGACCAACTGCAAGCCCATCTCTCTTTGCTGACATTGAGAATTTATTTATCTGAAAAGCTGAGTAACCCAGACCAATCCCTCGGGGGATTCAACAGTAGCAAACTCTATAAAAATATGTCACAGGAAGTTACCTTTAAGTTTGTGAGGATGACAACAGTCTAGTGAGTTAAACTTATAGTACACCTCACTCCTTTCATACTGAAAGGGGGCAAGGGGATGAGATTTTTATGAGAAAATCTCACAGTGATGTGGTCAAATACTAAGATATTAGATATCTGGCGTTAGGTAACACTGAAAGTAATAAAATGCCTGGTATTCTGAAGAAGCATATCTGGTCTTCCAGATCTCACTGTTAGGAGTGGAGTCCGGCCAATCTGACTTTATACACTGCGGCCACATTTTAATCACTTTTACCATTAGCTGTATTATAGAAGCTGCTACACTGAATGGTGGTTCTCCATCACACACACAGCTCTCAACGTGACAACACAAAATCCCATACTAACCTCAATGGGCTCAGTTTAACATTCCTGTAAGTTTTATATACAACTACTCATTTTTGTAGGTTCCTTCCAGACAATAATGGCAACATGCATCAAAGACATTAAACTCACAACTCTACTGAAAGTTTATTATCTTCATTTTACTTATAAAGAAACCCAAGGATAAATAACTTTTTGAAAGTCGTTCATGTAGCCATAGCCCAAAACATAAAATTTAAACACCTCTTTTATTGGGATTACTATCTGTACAAATATTGGCAAATATAAAATGGTTTTAACAGAGTGCTGCTCAGCAAGGAGCAGCAAGTCCAGCACTTTTTGAGATGGATAATATCAAATAACATGATTTTATGCTTACAGTTTCTGCGACATATCTCATTAAGGCAAAATTTAATGCATACAAATGTAGAAAATGTGACAGAAATAGGGGAAGGATGGAAAGACAAAGAAGGTTTGTATGGCAAAAAGATGAACCAACATGATTTCAGATCCCCTCCCTCATCCAATATTAATTTTCTTTTATCTTCTACATAAAGCTAGTAAAAGTCAATGAGAGGAGCTGTCTGAAAAGATGTTTTTCTTTTAAGGTTATTTCTTACCGGAGAAGAAAGAACAGCCCTTATGATGGGTTTTAGCTCAACACCTTCCCCAGCAATTCTGCTTATGCTCGTTGACAGCTGTCAGCAGAGCATACCTAACATTTCTTCAAGTCAAAATGCAAACAAACACATCTTTATGCAACAGAGGATCATCACACCCATATACTGTCAGATCCTCACAGTGCAATTTGTTCAGCTGGAGCTGCAGAAATGTACAACAGGTCAGATCTGACCCTCTGACTGAAGAGCCCATCTGACATGGAGATCTGGCTTCTCTAGTGTGATGTCTGCCAAAAAAGCTCAGAGTATCACCTGAGCAGAAGCAAGGAAGGCTACCGAGGTTAAACTCACGTAAAGCAGCTAATTTCATGCCATTTTTAAACCTATATCAAGTATTACTATGGTTAAATACCTGCCATACTCACATCATATATATTTTTTTTTACAAGACATTCAAACAAAATAGAATGCTAAATTATACATTATTTGATTATGTAATTTCCTATCTTTGGTATAGAAATAATATACACAAAATTAATATATTTTCTTATTTCTAAGTTTATTTAGAAAACTTAAAAAGCATTTTCAATCACCTTTATGAAAGATAGTAATACTGTGAAAATTACACATCATACGAAATTATAAACAGACTGCTTTCATGGGTGCAGCAATAATGTAGGGCATAATATGACTTCGAATTGTTCATTTGTCTTCATTTTAACTTGCACTTATATGTATCAATACTGTAAGTCACGTTCCAAATATACTGAGCTAAAATTGTGATACGTTTGCAACATTCCCTGTCATTTTGACTTACTAGGTGTAACTGTAGTTTTGAAAATAAAAGACTAATGTTAAATGTCTTGAAATGGCCAAACAAAAATCTATTATTTTTGCATTCAAAATAACACAAAGCCAATAGAAAAATGATAGAATCTATTCATCACACTACAAGCCACTTATATTTGTCCATTTTTACGATAATGCAGCCAAATAATTTATTTTTAGAGCTATATGTAGCTATGATAATACAAATAATAAATAACTTCAGCAGTTTAATTGAATACAGAACAAAGTAAGACTGCTACATTCACAGTCTATCTTTTCATAACAGAAATTATCTTGAATAATTATCAGAGAAATTTCTGTATACACTATGCAAGTGGAACAGGTACAGTATGAAACATCATTTTATATCCATTTGATGTAAATTTCTCAGAAACATTTTTTGAATTACCTTGCTAAATTAATAACTGCAGGGTTTCCGTTGCATAGAGAGATTTCATTTATATTCAAAAAAGGCTACTGTTTCTTATACATTCCACTTTTTAGGTATTTACATATTCTGTTTTGGCATAATAGTATATGCACTGAAATATTTTAGTGAGCAAGTAGTGGGATAAATGGCAAGCTTTCAAACATAGATTTGTCCATGTGAAAGATATGAAATAATTGCTTGTCTCCATGCATTCAAAGAAAGTTCATCCAACAGCTACTTCTATAGTAAACATCTTCACTCAAAGTAAAATTCTCACTTATACATTACTAACAAATATTTAATTCCAATACTAGATCTCGAAGATAATAAACATTCATGTGAAATGTCTTAAATAAGTAAATACCATTTTGTTTTCTTATATGCATTGCTGGCCATGCATGTTTGCTAGTAGGTGACAAGATCAGATCATTTGCTCACATTCATCTAAATAAATCTCTTAGCTTCTCTCTATTTTACGCACCAGTTCCCTTGGATGGAATGTTTCTTCCTGTCGAAAAATCAGGAGGCTGACAGTCCCTCCCATCTTGGTGCTTCTCAGCAAGGACACGACTTCTTCTTGAGTTTTGCCTGTTAAATCAACTCCATTTACCTGAGACAAAGAAAATATTAGAAATTGATAAGACACTAAAATAGGAAAAATATCAGAATTCATGTACAAAATTTATCTGATTCTCGTGGGACGGTATTTTAAAAGAATGCCACTGAAAAATACTGCTCCCTGGCTCAGTATCACTTACAGAAATTGCTGTAAATTATAAAAATAAACTACATAAATAAACCACATTTAAGTGATCTTCAGAAACAGACCGTGTATACTTGGTCTAGAAATATTTCAGAAACCTGTATAATAACTGTAGCCAAAGTACTATCAAAACCTCAAAGCACTTTTATCCAATGCATTTAATTTGATCTCTTATTTGGCTGTTTTCTTTCTCTTTCACACATGTTATTACGATTCACACTATTTCAGACATATTTAGTATTCCCAGTAGTTTACTCTATTTTGCTATTTCCTTCTTCTAGTCAGTCTCCTCTCTGGCTTTCTTCATGTTTTTCTTTTTTCTGTTCTCCACTCTCACTACTCATTTATCACACTTTTCTTTCTCATCTCCATTCAAGAATATAAGAAATTATGCCAGATGTTGCCTTACTAATTAAACATGCATTCTTCACATATGAATACAAATAAGAATCAAGACAGCAATGTTTCCTTGCACTTAAGCAACAACAGAACACTTCACAGTACACTTTACAGCAATTTCATCTACCAGTATTTTTACATATATTTCTGCACAAAATTCTTTTGACGAAAACCAACATGTGTGATCCAAAGATGATCCTGTTTCTGCATTGGTGTTATACATACATTCTAAATATATCTTCCAAAATAAATTGAGCCAAAAGTAGAAAACTTTTTTTCCCCAGAACAACACAGGGGCAGGTTCCTTTTTGCTTTTTTTCAGTAACCTGACCCCTTGGCCTCCATATGCCACTCACACAGTACAGCCAAGTATGGAGTATGTAATGGAAAATTTTCCAGTTTGATTGCATGAGATAACTTCAGGAAGGGAGAAGCCAGGGAAAGAAAGGGTATTCTCAGGCCTTGACAGAAACACTGTGGGCACATTAAGAGTGTAAGGCAAGGGAACTTGGTGCTCAGAAGTTCGCAAACCATCTTTTTTCCCCTCATAGGAGATCACAGCTTACACAGTTGAGATGCCATAACTGTCTTCTTAGATGCTTCTCAGTCTCCTACCTAAGTCATCCAGGTTACGCTGAAATACTCTCAGCAATTACAATAATTGCAGAAGGCTGTATGCTCTCGAAATAATTCAAGCTGACTTTGTCAGTTTTGCAGTAAAGTAAAGTTAGGGCACAGAGAGGAAGTTACACAAATCTCAGTTGTACCTCCAGTGTCATTTGGCTTAGGGACAGTAATGAAGAGCTGTGGATGGTGACATCTGATATCACTCCAGCTAGGTCTCCAGGAAGATATCCGCTCTGTGCCAATTTAAGGGAAATTTAATTCCCTTGAGGACATCCTCCCTTCAGGAGGGAAGTAGTCTTGTTTCTCAGTTGCACTACTACCCTATCATATAAACTATTGAGAGTTTTTGGAGTGAATTACTCTGTGGGTTCATGCCAAAACACAGACGTGCAATGCATCTTCACCTCAATTAATCGGTCTCCTGCTTTTAGTCTCCCATCTTGAATAGCTGCACCTCTTGGAAGGATGTTTTTCACATAAATTGGAGCAGAGCCACCAATTGGAACGTCTCTTGAAGTAATGCTAAATCCCAGGCCTTCTGTACCTGCATAAAGAATGTAGAATGTTACTTGTAAAACACATTTTTTATATTTTATATTGTATTTTAACTTCATTGAGCAGAATGTATGCATATCTCACTGATACAATCCATGAAAAAAAAATATATATAAGATATAATAGTTACTGTACAAGAGAGGGGAAAAAAAGCACAATATAACTGAAGTACTGACTCTTGGAACAGGTGGCTTAGCAGGCCCTTCATACAACTCACTGTTCTTATGATTTCCAAGTCACTGCCATATTTCCAACTTTCTATTTCAGAATAGATGAGTGACAAGGAAGCATATCTGATGTCCTGTCACCGCCTTCCCCCATGTCAATCTGGATATTGTCAATAATCTCCTCTTTTTCTATTGTAACTCCTTCAGCAAGTCCTTAGACATGAGGCCACAGGGTTTGTCAGCTCCCATATGGGCACCAGCACAAGTGGGCAGAACCATAACTTTGTGGTCTCATTCCTTCTGCTCATTTCTTCAGCAACTCCTCTACCCCATGGGCTTCTGGCCTGGCTCTTGGCAAATCCCCCACACGTGGTGCCACACAGCTGTGTGCTAGCTGATGCCAGGGCCAGGCCAGGAGTTTGTGCTGTGCACAATGGAGATTGACAGCACTTGGCTGACACAGACTACAGCAAAGCAGAGACCTCTAAGGTGACCCTGAGAAATCTGCAAGAAAGTCCTGTACATATGGCAAATGAGGCATGCTCATATCTAGAAGACATTCATCCCTGAAGTGTACCTCACAGCAATACCCCACCAGCAATAGGACTTGCAAGAGGAGAGGACAAACAGAAGTCTTTCCTACTACGTTAAAAGCTAATTTGTGATCTCTGAAGCAATCCATCCAAAGTTATTGACAATCTTTGAAACTCTAGGTTGAAGCCTCTGAAACACTACACATCAGATCAGGTCCATTCAGAATACTTAACCCAGCATGAAAAGCAGACAGGCAGGTGACAGTATCAAATTGAAACACCTCAGAAGTTGTCAAAATACGTCTACAGTTCAAGGCAGGCATACATATGACCAATCTAGATTTAGATTTTAGATTTGTAGACTTTTACCTGACTGACTTAGGTAACTTGCTGTTAGGTTTCTGCTATATCAGTTTTACCTGAGGTTCTTTCCACGTGCATAGTTATGGTCCCTAAAAGTTGCACAACATGGCATATGTATAAAATTACTGATTTTATACAACAGTCTTCAACCTGAAGCCTCTGGGAAGCTGAGTGCATCCGGTGTGAAAGACACACAGAATTACTTCAAGTTAAAGCCTGAATTAATTTTGGCCTTGATCTTCCCATGTTCATTTGCTAAGTCAATTTTTCTATTAAGCTATTCACGCATACAAAAAGGAAGGAAGAGTCCAATGTAGTCAGTATCAGCTTACATACATATTTCTACATTTTTGACTAAGATGTAGTACAATATAATTTGTTATCAGGAAGTTGAGACAGGTGGGGGGGGGGGG
>PPHD01001487.1:7498-21845 GCA_002909625.1 Bambusicola thoracicus | reverse complement strand
TGGGAAACACAACCTTTTAAAGTCTTCATCTTGAAAGTATCTAAGTCCTAATTTACCCACAGCAAGTGCGTGCAGCTCAGACGGTTCAGGAAATTTGGATCAGCTCCAAATTCAATGACACAACTTCCCTTCCTTATGGCTGCAGCATTCAAGATAGATGAAAAAAACTGATATTTGAATTTGAAAGTCTTCAGTCATTTTCAGACTGATATAAAATTTATCAGTGCTATTACATACAGATGAAAAAATGTTAGATCTCTTAACATCCATATTTTACTTTGGAGACCTCACAATTTTAATGATGCTTCAAACATTCACAGATCTCTTTAGCTCCTTGCAACATGTGAAAATGATCTATAAAAGTGAAAGGTTGGGGTTTTTTTAAGTAGCATCTCCGCTTTTTATGGAATTTCTCTCTTCCTTAATTTAAGGATCTGCGATATATAATGCTGTTCAAATACATATTTTGTGTGCTAAGATTTCTAAAGTGATATCAGAACGTGACAGCATGCTCAGGACAATATTTCATTATTAATAAGCTTAATTCCCACAGCTTGATCACGGTGTCATTACAGATGCCTAGTTCACACACTCCACTTAAAAGCCCTATGGAAAAAAAAAACAGAAGTTGAAACATTCACAGTACAAATGTGCACAGGATATAAGCTTGGACTGTGGCATTTTCTGCTGTCAAATCTTCCGAAAGCCTCTACCAAAGTGAGAAGAACGCTGAAAATCCACACTGAGTCCAGACATCAGCAGAATAAAATTCTAATTACTCATTTCTGTGGAAAGAGAGGGCTTTGACTGGGCTTCATTCTGCTCTGCTGCTTTCTAGAGCTTTGTATGAGGCAGCTTTTGGCTGTCATTTTCAGCTGGCTTTTTCACAGGTTCACTGTGCTATTGGTGTACTAGAGCTACCCTTAGCTGGATAATGCAGCTTCACAAACTGCCATGCTTAATTGTATTTAAGTTAGGGAGACAAATGGGTGTGTCTGACTGTGGCGAAAACTAAATATTATTTCAGTGACTGGATTGTTTTGAAGCTTTTTTTTTTTTTTTCTTTTAATACACAAAATTAATTCAGTTATCTCTACTCCATTTCAGTTGCCCCATTAACAGCAATGGACAAAATATCTTATCATCTCCCCGTTGCTAAAATATATTTAGTCCCGAGAATGTAAAATTCTGAGGTAGAGTAACAAGGTAACTGTGCAAACATGCTGTAGACACCTCTGATTTATAATAAAAGAAGCTTTAAAATGGGAGAAACTGGACATGCCAAACCAGAACAAGAGGTGAAAAAAGAAGACATTTCCATCTTTTTGAAAGCATGAGTCATCCTACTCAAAGCCAGGAGCTTTAGCGTGCAAGGTCTGGATTATCTAAGCTATGTTCAACTCAGTCTCTTAGAGATTTTGAAATCAGTGACAGTAGAACACATCTTCTTCTCTCTATAGCTGTCATCTCTGACAACTATCAAATTACACCAAGTGATAATAACATTTAAAAATTACCCACTAATTTGGGTAATGCAAATTCTGAGGCTTCTTTTGATAAATCAGCAGCTCTCTCGACAAGTTAGAGCTCCCCTTTTCTCTTGAATGCTATTCTGAGCACACCTCCTAAGGTCACATTACCTGAAAGTGCTCAGCCAGCTCCGACCTGAAGACAAAGAAGTCCTAGGTGAATAAAAACTGCAGCGGCAAGAGCAAAGCAGCCGTGTTGTACAAACACAAGTGAGGCAGATTTGATGCTTCACTTGGTGCTTTGGAGGAAATTGGTTCTATTAGCAAGAAGATACGGAAAAAGAAAAAATCCTTCATGGAATTCATTCAACATATGTTCAAAATGAAAACTATCTTCTCATTTGGAATCACTCTGATCATAAACTCACAGGATGTAAAAATAATTTTTCAACCTTACTGGAGATTTTCTGTTATCTCCCAGTGAAGAAGTGTTTAATTTCTCACTAACACTGCGTTTATCTTCTAGACTGTAGGAAGAGTGTCTGGAGTAACATTCCTCATTTTCTAAGGCTCCTCTGCATCAAAAATTATGCAGTCGTCAGTCAGCATCAACAGCAGGTCTAAATTCTCCAGAGCAAAATGGGCCACTGGGGAGAAATACTGCCAGAACACAAAACAAAAAGCAGTCATCTCCTCGACATTGCTTCCAGTGCTTTCATGTCACTCTGTAAAGGACATTAATTCAGAGACTGAATAAGGAACATCTGAAAGACCTATACTGTCTACTATTTACAATATGACTCTTACAGTATTTTCCCCTTCAGGAGTGTAAGCAGAGCTTGAAGTAATTCATGTTCTTCTTTCTCCTCTAATTTAAGAAAATGTACATGAGTTCCCAGGTACTTCCATACAGATCTCCCTCCGTTTAAAAAATAATCTCACCTCTAAAACATTTTTATCAAAACATGTGATAATGAGACGATTGGGCAATTTGCTAGCACTTATGCAAGGGATGCAGACAAAATTTTATAGCATCCTAAATATGGAAAATCCATGTGGGTGAACAGTTTTCAGATGAAATAAAGGATTGTAAAGGAAAAGTACGGACAACAAACAGAAACTCATTTTCATAAAATAATAAGGGATATTGTCTACACATATTAACAGTTTGTGACACAAAGTGGTTTAAACAACTGAATTGCAAAATAAAACATCTCCACTTAATGAAAGCACTGGATTATGAAATTATCAACTATAAGGAGAAAGATAACGTTACAACAAAAGTAACTAGAAGGGCTGAGAGATAATCACAGTAAACGCTCTCTTTCCAAGCATTTCAAATTCCTGCTTTTTCACCACGGACTGTTCCTTGAGATCCATGGATGGATGGATGATTTTGAAAATAATTATCCAATTATTTTACCCTAGAAAGTAGTTTTCGTTAAGGACTGAACCTCATGCAAGAACTGAACAGAAATAAGCTCTCCTCATCATTAGGGGCTTCGATAATCTAACCAAGATCATTTTAGATACTTCCTGAAATGTTGTTTTACTGCTCCTACTCTGAGCTCCATATTTTCAGAATATCAGCATAATTGTGCATGCAAATAACTGTTAATAAGTCTGTCTCTTAGCTGTCTATAAAATTGCTGCAGCCACACACTCAAACAGTACAAATAATTGCATGCCCATTTTTATACAGTTGCATGGTTTGGAATGAACATTTTCTTTTCTTTTTTTTTCTTAAGTCTTCTAGTAAATAATGATCAGAAGTATGAAAAAAAATGGAAAGGTGAAACTAGATGCAGATTATTCTTCTTCAGTGGCTAGTAATGTCAAAAGTTACTTGCTTCACTTCTGAACCTTACTTCTCAAGGTCACTTAAACAATTTAGGAATCTACTACGTTTCAGAAGTGACAAACACCACTACTGCAGCTCAAAAGAAAATCTAAAATCAGTCTGCTTCTAAGAGTGCATTTCAATCATTTCAAAAGAAATTTTAAATAAAAATTTAAAATGTCAGTTCAAAGTCTGGCTGAAAAAAAACGTGTGGGAAAACAAGAGAGTATGAAAAATGCATGTAAATCTGTACAGTTCAGATACATAATGCAGGGTAACATAATAGTCAAGTTTAGGATTCCATGTTTTATGCTGCACTGCATAAACCATTTAACACAAGTAAAACAAGTGATTTTCTATACATGTGCTTTACTCCACAGCAAATAGGATGTAATTTTAGAACAGTTTGGTTAGAAGGGACCTAAAAGATCGTCAAGTCCAATGGCCTGACCACTTCATTGCTAACCAAGTTAAAGTTTGTTCTTAAGGGCACTATCCAAATCCAGTGTTTGACTACCCTCAAGGCAAAGAAATTTTTTCTTGAACCTAGTCTGAACCACCCTGATACATCTTTGCGCTGTTCCCATCCTGCCATTGGCTCCCAGGAACAGAGACCAGCACCTCCCTCTGCTTCCTCTACTCAGGGAGCTGCAGAGAGCAGTGAGGTTACTTCTTGGCTTCCTTTTCTCCAGACTGGACAGCCACATGACCTCAGCCCCTCATCAGAGGACATGCCTTCCAGCCCTGTGCCCAGTTTTGTTGCCCTCTGGATGCATTCAATATCTTAATATCCTTATATTTTATATATCTTTTTTATATTTTAATTTCGCATGCTTACAAGCATTACAACTCATTTGTGTCTCTAATTATTTCTTTTTTTTTTTAAAAAGAGGGGTGTTGCAAGGCCAAGTGCTGCAGTGCTATGCTGTGCAGTGCCCGGGCACCTAATAGGTCTTTCTGTGTTAAGCTGCAACAACAGGCAACTTTAACAACCACAGAAGGGGGAACAAGCAAACGGGGATCCAAGAGGAAACTGAAGAGCAAGAAGCCTTATAATTCTCCTCACATATAAAATTTACACATTTTTCTCTGTTGTGCACTGAAGTGCCTCCTTCAGGCCTAAGCATCTCCTAGAACACTTGGCCCTTTCTGTGACAGACCTGGCAATTCCTACATCTTTCTGACTGTAAGGTTGATCTTTACTTCTATCACTTAGTTCTTTCTCTTGAAACTGTAATATTTTGCAAGAGATAAAAACTCTTTGGGCTATGGCTGGCAGTTAAGCTGTGCTCTGGAAGTAGGGGGATACGGACTGAAGCCCAATTGCACAGAATACTTCAAAGAGAAAACAGGGTAATATTTGGTGGAGCTAGAATCGCAGAATCACAGGGGTTCAAAGGAAACTCAAGAGAACATCGAGTCCAACCACCCAGATGAAACAGGTACCCTACAATAGGTCACACAGGTAGGTAACCAGAAAGATCTTGAATATCTTCGTAGAAGGAGACTCCACAATCTCCTGCCCCAGTGCTCTATTATCCTTACTGTAAAGAAGTTCTTCCTCGTGTTAGCATAGAACTTCCTCTGTTCAAGTTTTAGGCCCTTGCTCCTTATCCTATCACTGCACGCCACCAAGATGAGCCTGGCTTCATCCATTTGCCTCCCAGTTCCCTTTAGATATTTATAAACATTAATCAGACCCTCTCACAGACATCTTTTCTCCAGGCTGAACAGACCAAGGTTACTCAGCCTTTCCTCATATAGGAGATGCTCCAGGCCATTTATCATCTTTGTAGGCCTCTGCTGGACTCTGTCTAGGAAATCCCTGTCTTTTTTGAACTGGGGAGCCTGGAACTGGACACAGTAGTCTACATGTTGCCTCACCAGGGCAGAGTAGAGCGGGAGGATCACCTCCCTCAACTTGCTGGCCATGCTCTTTTTAATGAACTCTGGGATACCACTGGCCTTCTTGGCCACAAGGGCCATCTCCAGCAGGTCATCCCCTAACCTGTAATGAAACATGCAGTTATTCCTCCCCAGGTGCAAGACTATACACTTGCTCCTGTTAAACCTTATCAGGTTCATCCCTGCCAACATAGAAAAGAATCAACTTAGAAAACAAGAGCTCAGATTTGACATTTTAGCTAAAGAATGATATATTTAATGTAGTCAGACAAAAATGTAGTTATAGATAGATATGATCCAACACAATGAGTATTACCATATTTAAGGGCAATCAAATTTGAGGAAGCTAATTCAAAGATTGAGTACTTCAGGTTTTTCTTAAAACAGTGATGTAAAACATTAGTATATGTGAAATCTGATTAATACGACATCCAGCTCAAAAGCAGCATTTTGAATGCTTTCGTGAGCATCAGGATAAATGCCACAAGTGCTCAGAAACTTGAGCCTTAGAATCCTTTGTTGAATGATAGGTTATTTATTATTTATAAGTGCTGGCCTAAATTTCTCAATTGTATTGGCTCTTGCAGGCAAAAAGAAATTTAATAAATAAATAAATAAATAAATAAATAAATAAATAAAATCACTCTGGAGCTGTACTTTTATATATGAGATCAAAATTTGTCCTGAAACTTGTTATATCGCTTGTGCTATATCAGTGATCTTATTTTCGATATATACTTGCTGTTAAGAACTTCTTTATTTATTTGTACTTACTATGATTTTACACCAAAATATATATAAACAGGATGGCTGTCATCTCTTGTGCTATCTTAATTTGTGTGAACTATTAAGCCAGATTGTTATACACCCTTAATAGCATTCGAATATCAGTAATAAACCCTACATCTATATGCTAAAAGTTCAGGCCCTGACCTTTAAGGAAAGATAAACAGATATCCATTTTCATTTAGAAAAGCCAACAAACATTCTGCATTGACTGAAACATATGACTGACCTTCTCTTCTGACTTTATTAAACTGCTAAATCCTATGAAAGTTCAGGTTATTTTAAAATGCCAAAACAGCAATAAATATTAAGAAATCATAATTACGGAAGCACATACTGTAGAGCTATCTTACTGTGTCATTTTATATAATATAGCTCATGCAATATATAGAAACACAGCTGTGATAAAGCTCTCTTTGTATTAAAAGGAGTAAATTCTCATATACTACATCATTAACCAGAATACTCAGGTTAAATAAAAAGTGAATTTCAAGATGAAGCTTGTATGTCTCAGTGCACTTTTTTTTTTTTTAATTTAATGATGATAATTGGTGAAATAACTGCTGTCTGTTAGCCACAAAGAAAGCACATTTGTTAAGTTTCCATAAAGCTTGTGTTATTACAACATCTTTCATTAGAAACAATCTGAAGCTATCAACATCCTTGTTGTACTTGTATTTGTAATGAACTACTTGGGTATACTTAAGTGTTTTACTTTGATTGTTATTCCACATTTATGTTCATAGAGCGATCAAATGAAAGCCAAAATGGGAGGCCTTGCAGTGGATATTAACACTCACAGTGTTAGTTCTTCTCACAGTGGATCCTAACATATGAAAGGCAGCAGTGATATAAAGGTATCCTTCTTTATGCACAGATATTTATTTTTTTTAATATCACCATGCATAAAAAACAGAACACTAAATAGTTTCTGTCTATCCCTCTACAATCTGAGCTAGGTGTCATTTCTGCAAATGCATTATTCTCATATAAGGAGCAGTAAGAGCAAATATTCCCTGCAAACATCTGAAATATACTTTAGATATGGGTTTTAAAGCCTTTATTAGTGTAAGAGACGTCCATTTTTTTCTAGTGTGAACTAGATGTTAAAGTATCTTGTAGATTACTTTCCATCAGCAGGTAGCATGCATCTCCTCCTCTCCAAAACCATCTAAAATAGTTGTGCTAGCAAAGCTATTAAAGAACGTGGGAGAGTAGTTATTGATGAAATATTATCCAATGCAAGAGGACCAAAATGTAAACTCCTATCACAGTCAAAATATCCATAATAAATCAAAATTACATTCTCTTGACACTTCTGTCATGTTTTGTGCAAAGATATTGTTTATAAATATTCCATATTCATTTGTTGATGCTTTAAAATTATTTGAAAACTGTATCTGCACTCCTGGGTAGGAATTATTTTATATATTGTCCAAATGACATTTCTATAGGCTTCCAATGGACACAAAAAATAAGTAAAAGTCTGCTGTGACCGAGAGCTTACTTGTAAGCACAGTAATTCCTTACGCATCCTATAGCAAAATGCTTTTCCAAGCAGGCTGACTTCAGCTGATGGCCTCAAGTATTTCTTGACGGAGCATCAACAACAGAAGCAAAATGTCAACTCAACCTTATGTCATCTAAGTTTGTGGAGCTTAAAATTCAGCAACCAGAAAGACTCAATCTGGTGGGTCACGTGAAGTTCATAGAAAAGAAAGCATTATGATAATGTGACAAGTAGCCTGGCACCTGTGAAGCTAAAATCTCTACCATTCAATGCATTGTCTTTGATGTCTTTCTACTAAAACAATAATTAAGCATTATCAACACTAGGAAAATGCAGTTTCCTAAGGGGAAAACAAAGTTCACGAAGAACGTTGTCACGCAGGTAAACTTTCTATTGCAGAATGTAAATAGTGTTCTTGTTCCTAGAGACAAAATTGTACCTCCCCTAAACAGGCTCCTTCTAATATCACAGAGCTTACAGCATGCATAAACCTTTAAAAACCATGTATCAGGAAGTAAGAAATACTTGCATCTAAATGCCATTTTACTGTAACTTAAACAATTTTAAAAGTATCTTGATGGTAACTATATAAAAATACCAAACTTTCTCACTAAGGGCATTTAACATATGATAAAAATTCCATGGGTGTACCATTGGATCTACATGTAGTGCATACATACCAGACAGATGTCAAGATAAGCATGCACCACTTTCTTCTCTGCTCTTAAACAGTCTCTCACCCTTATTCAAATTACATCAGTTAGGAAATATCACATTTTGTCTCTACAGTTTAAACAACAACTTTCAAATCCCAGTGGATTTAAATAAACATGCTAGCTAGAAATTATAAAGTCCACATTACCAACTCAATTCAATAGACTTTTAAAATCTAACAGTAAAACTACAATTTGAAAAGTCATGCTAATCTTATAGTTCAGAAATATACAGAAAATACAGAGTATATAGAAAATATACAGAAATTACAAAATATAGGCCATTTTAGCATATTTACTTTTATTTTTTAAATAGTTCTTCACTCCCTGGGTCTTGGCCAACAGAAGCTGTAAAACCCATGGCACTTCTCTTTTTTTTGTTAACAGACAGGAAACAATGTCAAAGCCCTCTCAAAAATGGTCTTCTGTAAATACGTAGCACACACTGAATGCAAGGAAAGACTGCTGTTGGGGACAACAGAACCATTTGGCTTGAGAACGCGAGTAGCATCTGTCTTTCAGAAATAAATCCATTGCCATTCCTATGCTACTGCAAACTGCCATGCCTAATATAATGGCACTGGACATGAGGACATACGCTACATCCATATAGGTCACAGTATATGAGAAATGCACTGGTGCCTTACCTTTTCTTAGTTGTATACTGAGCCTCTTCCCTATCTTTTTGGTGTTATACCCGCTGTTTGCAGTGGAGGTGAGAACTTTCTGAGGTGACGGTACCAGGCCCGACGGTGGTTTCCCTGATGAATTCACACTATGAGGTAGCTGCGAGTAGGACTCGGTCTGATCAGACTGGTTACCCGCTCTAGACATTCTTTGTAACGTGTGAAGTCCAGAATTGTGAATATTTTTGCTGTCGTTATACTGGGAATCGGGGCTGAACCGATTGGAGTAGTACATGTTCTTCTCGCTTTGGGACAATTGCTCGTACTGTTCTTTATTTGCTGCAGGGACCACATGGAACCAAATGAATGGTGTACGCATGGCTTGGCGAAACATATGCTGTGCTCTAGGTTTCAAAAGGAACAGAAAATTAGCAAATTAGGACTGGCAGACTACAAGACATTATAAGCATAATTACTGATGTTAATTAAGCAACATGAGCTGACAGACACATAGCAGAAATTCAGACATAAAGTATAAAACCTGAATCTGTTCATTAGTTTTCTTTGTCTGCCTTTTGCTAAGGTTTACTGCCTTGGGGTAACACAACGGTTAAATATGCTTAAAAACTAACATTCCAAATACTTAGAAAAGCAAAAATTTTAACCACAGTCTTGAAAGGCAGATTGTTCTATGGCAGGATTACAATGTACTTTTTGCTTTGAACCTTGATAATTGTTTCTTCAGATACAGTAATCACAGTGACGACAGAATTATTGGAATGAAAATTACACTTTATACAAAGACTAGGTCATAAACAGACATTGGGCATTAGGTCGCGATGTGAAATACAGAAAGTCAAAAAGTCTCCTCAGGCTTAAATTTTGATTCTGCATCTTAGAGCATGTGGAGACAAGGTGCCTTTCACCATGTGCTGAAGGGGTCATGTTCCAATAAAGGATAAAGATATGAAGAAAGCACTTCAAATGAATGTTAAAGTACAGGACAATCAGCCTAAATGATATTCTTCTGGCTCTCAACATATGTAAGCTTTCAGAACAATATTAGCATCTTTAAAATCAGACATTTTTTGCATATCTCTTTTCTGCTCTCTCCTTTAATTATCTGTGTGTGACACAGAAACTGATTTCAGTGTTAAAAGTCTTTCTCATTCACCATTTCAGGATTCTACCAACTTCAGACTTCCACTGCACAAAATTTTATCATGCCTTAAACTTCTCCAGAAAGTTTCTCTATATAGTCCCTTTAGTTTCCACACATAAAACTATAATTATTTTTACGATATGAAAAAATAAAGCTTCTCTGTTCTTTGTATATATTGAACATGATCTACTGCAAGTATAAAAGCAAAAAGCATGTGGGAACTTTATGAGAAACAGTTTATCAGTGTAAGAGGGCGAAGTCTGTAACGTTCAAAACCACAGCAAAAAGAATCAAATGGGAACTGTGTATATTCAACTGACAACAGTTATCTTGAATTTTTGTACTACGGCTATGTTGGCCCAAATAAAGCCTAAATCATTTTTTATTAAATACTGTATTGCCCCAAACTACTGCATGGTGCAGTGCTAACAATTAAACAACAAAATGTATCATGCAGTAAGTAAACTTACTGTTCAAATCTCCTATTCCGAAGGTCTCCATCGTTAATCCTGACAATACAATCATTCTCACAAAACAGATTTTCTTGTTCAGCTTTTCCACCTTTCTCCAGCCGCTTTACTAGTAGTCCCAGGGTTCTGGAACATTAAGATTACAAGTGATAACAGTTCCAACAGTTTGCAGTATATAACATCATACTGACTTCATATTTAATCATAATCATTATAGAAACTGAATTTTAAAACATCTTCACCTAGGAGTAGGATACCAACTTTTCTAATAATTTAGAAGCATTACCTGAATTATTATCCATTATCCATGAAACAAAGACCCTAAGTGAAACAAGCATGTCATTTAAGAGTATAAAAAGAGCAGTGAGTATGACGACATCAGATCTGTTCTTGCAAAAGGCATAGATAACTGAAGAGTAAAACTTGGCACCAAGAAGTTCTGTGCACATCTTTGCTAATGGTTAACTGAAGCTGAACAAGTTCAACTTAAAATCTGAATTTCTGAATTAGCAGAGAGTACAACAGCCATTCATTACTGCTCCTGTGCAAGTAAAATGTGGGGTCATCTCATGCATTTATTCTAAGCCTTAACTTTTCTTGCAAGACAGCAAAGAGGAAACTAAAAATAAAAACGTAAATGTCACTTTTAATTCACTGTATTATCTTAGATGAATTGGTTCAGTAATAACTGGAAACAATTACCATTTGATAGCTTCTGTACAATGAGTTGACCACTTCTGCCTTAGTGCTTATATACAGTGTCATCTTGCTGACATTCAGAGGGAGAAAATATAAATAAACGTTCAGCCTGAAATTATGAAAAGGATCTTGAAGAAGGAATTTCTGAAGTATTGGTAGGACTGTCTGAAAAGTCAGTGATATTTCAATACATGAACTGTCATTCTGAAGAACAATTAAATCTTCAGGATTATTCTTACATCAACACTGCATTGTGTTTTGTTTCTTTCTTTCTTTTAAATATCAGCTTTATAGTGAAATCGTGAAGGATGTATTAGAGGGTCAAATTCACAGCATCCAAGGTAACCCTTAGCTGCATGACAGGAATTGCAAGATCACAATATGCCTTTTAAGACAAAACTTACAATAAACATAGCACTGCAGTTCACACATATCTCAAAGAAAATGAGTAGTCAGTGATGATTAAATGGACTCCTTATGATTCAAAAGTTGGATGTGCACTTGAGCACTTCATCAAATGGGTCAGAATAGCAAAATTAACTTTAACTCTGCCTTCCACTTTAAATTCTTCATTTCTCAAGATACCACCAACATATGCAAGACATTTATTTTACAGAACAGTCATGCTTTCTCTTGTACAACCCAGATGAAGGAGTAAGAGAAACAATTTTTTTTAGTATTTCCAGTTTGGAACCTTCTAGAGACATTAAGGCATGATGCTGAAAGGATCTGTACATGTAAACAGACTCTGAGAAAAACAACATAAATCATTTTGACAACACAAATCATCAAACTAAGCCTGAATTAGACACTAACATTTAGCTGATACTCTTCTGTCTTTAACTGATACGGTGTATTTTACAAACATCTACCATACCGAACGCCTAATCTTCAACCTGCACAGGTCCCATCAGTGGCAAACCTTCACCACCCTCATTTGGTTCCCAATGGACCACTTGGGTGCAGTCAGTGATGCTAACTCTGATAGGGCTTGACTTTAGCTCAGCTGTCACAATCAGCAATCTGTTTCTTTGCAATAACAATGGCAAACACAATGACCAGAAACATTCCATCACGCTGAAGTATCATTCCTATAGAATTCAAACATTTCAGAAAATGATTGGAAAACAAAATAGATACTGGTGTGCATCTAGTCCTATCCTTCCCTATTCCACCTTGATATGCTCTGGGTTTGGAAAGTTCCTCCTTTTGTAGATTCCTTCCAACAACCCTGCATCTCCCTTAAAAATAAACAAACTAACTAACTAACTAACAAATAAATGAGTGTTTTCCAAAGCAAAAACCTAGCTAGTAATCACCAAGATAGTGAAACACTTCATTTTTTTATGTGATCTGGGAAGTATTGTTGAGATGGTTTTAAGTGGCTTACTCTTTGCCATTCCCACAAACAGTTCGTAACAGTTTGCATGAAATATAAAAAATCTTAAGAGTCCATAACAATCAAATAGTAGCTTAATGACCATGTTGTGCTGTAGTAATTATGCTAAAATTTGTTGATTTGATGAGGAATTGTCACAGGATGTAAAACAGAAGAAAATTTTAAAATATTTGTCCCTTTTTACTTCCATTCACTCCTATGAGCCTTGAGTACAATCTCAGGCTTTTTCTGTCACCATAAATTCCAGAGAACAAAACTTAAAGCATTATGTTTTTAGTTTCAGAAAGAACTAACATAATATTTATGAATGTCAATGATAAAAATATTTCCATTTCTCTAAGAAAAAGACAAATACATGTATGACTTCACTACATTCCTTTTATCAAAATTATAGCTTTGATACACTTAAAACTGATGTTTAGAAAACAAATTTGCTACACTGACACATGTAAACTGTTGAATTTCTCTGGGTCGACAATGTGGATAGAGCCCACAGTGTGAGGTTACTGAAGCTGTGTCTCTAAAAGGGAAAGAGTGATCAAAACTCATAAGTGAGAAAAGCACCACAATATTTGAGGAAGGAGAGGAAAGGACTGTGTCTGCTCTTCCTTTTTCTCACTTCATGCCCAACAGCAGTTCCATGTGGGTGTGCCCACCATAATGCCCACAGAATTCATAATTTGGAAGTGCACGTAATGGTTACATGACAGCATACATAGTAACTGCAAAAGACCTTTTGTTTGTATGGCTATAGATCAGAAATCTCAAGATATTAACATAGTAGATATCAAACCATTTTACATAAACTACAATACTCAATGTTAACGTTGTGGCAATTATTCACTATGTAAATTACTTCACTGCAACATCTGCACATACTTATGAATACAAGGCAATTGGCCTATTAATGGCTTTTGCATAGCATTTTTCTAGAAAAATAACTTTGTACTAATTTGCATTCTGAAGTAATATTAATAAATTATTAATGCAAGACACATCTTTATGCATGGTTTCTCATTTCTTAAATTTAATTCACCTATCTACATCCTTGAACGTAGTAGAAATCGTACTAATCTTTAACCAATGATAACGTAACACATAAGTGAGCTACCAGTCAAAATTGCAAATAATCTCATTAAACAAAGGCTATGAGTTCTCCTAATGCAAGATTGCACATCTCAGACACAACATATGGTGCTCATGAGGGATTTTCTTTCTAACAAATGTTAGTGCTATCCTAACTGAGGCACGTAAAGCTGAGGACACTGAGAACAGATCCAAGGCTGGATGAAGGCCTTCCTCAAATCTGAAACCAGGATCTTCACAATGCCCAACTTCTCATTTATTTATTTATTTATTTAAGAGACATATGGAACAAAGTTCCTTTTAGACACCGTTCTGTAAATGATTCATGGACATGGTTTAGCAGAGTAAACTGTCCTAGAACTTGTAGAAAATGTACATACCTGTAAGTTTTAGTAACAAAATTTGTACATTATTTCTTCAGCATATTATTATCAGATGTTGGAATTTTACTCTAAAAAAGGCTTTACAGAAACTCATGTTTGCTATTGCGGTGAGAGCAGATAAATGGAGTGGATCTGATATGATAAACAAAACTAATTGGATTTTTTCCCTGCCGCATGGTACCAGCATTAACTCCAATAAGTTGAGATGTAGCTCTACTACAGTTTCAGTATTACCTTTCCTATATTAGGAAAGCATACAAATATTGAAATGCTGTAAATAAACCTAGTCTAAAATACCG
>PPHD01001486.1:25206-36404 GCA_002909625.1 Bambusicola thoracicus | reverse complement strand
GACTCAGATTTGGCAAATTTTCATAGCAAAAAGTAAATGTTGTGCTAGAATATATGCTACTACAGCTGTTAGTAGAAAACCACAGCAACTAATCATTCCCTATGTTTTCCTTTTTTAGGGTTTGTTAGAGTTGCTATTAATTCAATGTTGTTGCTCACTTTTCAAAAGCTTTTCCATACGCAACTCATGAGGAAGTCTCTCCCAGTGAACATCCTTTCCTTTCTCTCGCTTGTTCCTTCGTCACAACAAAGTCTCTCGTTTAGGTAAATTGATTTTCTTAGATTTCTATCAGAACCACTGGAAGTTTTTCCCTTAGATGGAGATAAGACTGAGCCATGTCTCATGCACCTTGACAGTAGCCACCCATTAGTTAATGGAATGTTAAGATATTCAGAGAATTTTTCATTCCTGGGTGATTTTCTTTGCACTCATTTGGAGCTTTCTGCTGTCCACAGAGTGGGACTGGAGGGTGAGCGTGGCTGCAGCTGCTCAGGGCAGCAACTATCTCCACTTCAGTGCTGTACTTTATCTGCATCCTGATGGGCAAGGTCAAAGGAGCGGGCAGACAGCTCTGAATATTGACTTCCTTTTTTGTTTTAAGTTTTGCTAGAAACCTTATATACAATAATTTCCCAAAAAAATTAAATTGCCAGTGTTCTTGTTTGCTTATGGCTGTGCTCTGTGAACTCTGTGGAAAGCAGAAAGCTCTTTCCTGCAGAGAAAAATTGTCATTATCCACCATGTCCTGGCACTGAAAAGTGTCAGCCAATGAAAGAGCAGTTAGGTGCTTCAGAAGGAACTCCACAAATGGTCTGTATTGATTCTGCTGGTTTGAGTTGCCAGAAGAAAAGTAGTTTACTCGGCACTTCCTTCCCATCTGTGTCTTAGAGCTCTCAAGCATTGCTTCTCTTTGTGCTTGTTTGTGATAGAAGAGTGATAAAAAGCAAAGTCACTCAAAATTTTTTTCTTTTTTTTTCCCTGCAATCTATCATCCAGCAATCATGCTATGAGAGAAGTAAGCACACCAAATCAGAGGGCAGCTATAGCATTCATAATCTCTTTTCATCATAGAGTCCTTTCTCTGGCCTGAGTTGTCAAGAAGCGACTCTTGAAATACAGCAACAACCAAAGTTTAGGACAGTGGAATAAACAGGTACTGTCTTTTTCCCACAGATAAGAATAACTTTTATTTCTCCTTAAATTTGGCAGTGTTTCTATGCTGCTCAGGATGTTTGCACTGAAATATTTACAGCAGGTAACAATTACAAGACAAAAGCTCTATGTGTATGTCTGCGTCTAAAGTGTGTGACACATCGTGGCATATTATGATTTCACATGCAGGGAATCAAATTCTTTAAATCCATAAAATCACAACAACCTCTCTTTTAACTGCTGTCTTGGGTACAATTACAGCACATTATTTTTCCCAGCCTTTTTACTCAGTTTTTAGAACTCTCCATATCTGTCAGGCTCTTTGAGGGGACTCAGTACAGAATTCAGCCATTTCACATTTACAGTGAAAAAAAGAGTGAAGTATTTGTGTGAAGTTCTTGTACAGAAAATTAAACAAACAAACAAGCAAACAAATAAATGAATAAATACAACCACATAGATTTTTTCTAATACATATTTACTCAAACAGAAGTACCTACTTTACTCTGGTAAGTCGTATCAAAGCATCATCCACTGAGCATTTCATAACATGGTGCTCCATGTCAGGAATTCAGTATTAATCCAGAATAACATCAGTAATACTAACGGTTTCTTCACAGATGCCTCATGCTTTACTACAGGCCAGAACTGATGCTGACATGAAGAGTGAAAGTGTCCATGAACTATCCAGGAAAGTGAACTTCCCCTTTATCTAGTTTATGTGCCAATAAGGAGCGTGTGTTTATCAGTTAACTACTGCACATGAACACATCAATAGCAACAGTGGAAAGAAATGCCTCCTTGCATCTTTAAGCCAAAAATCCTGCATCATTTCCTCTTGGACCAGAGCCCTGGCGCTGTGATTTATGCTCTGCCCTATTTGGTTACTTCAGTCCCACTGTACCCTGAGCTGTACAGATGCAGAACAGAAAGCTGAAGTACAGGAAGCATTCACCACGACTTTGACTGCAATACTTTCATCTGCAAGATGACAGTGAGGCTTACCCTGATATACCAAAATCATCATTTCAAGTAAAGTCTTGGCAACACTTTAGTCAGTTTTTCTTGAGCACATTCTGGTAGAACTGTGGAAAAAGTCAGAAGAAAGTCTTCTATTGTCTTTCCACAGTGGATGAACATATTTAATATTACTCTCGTGTTTATATCCACTGTCTAGATATTCCAGTGAGAAAAGTGCAGGCAGACAGAAAAGAGAAATCTGTTATCTCATGCAGTTTGCATTGGTTATGCAGTCTCTAGAGTGTAAGATGCTGGGTTTTTTTTTCCCATAAACAACAAATTCAGTTAAGAAATAGCATTTTGGATTCTGCTCTCTTTGACTCATCTAGTGGATCTGAGTCCAGATGAGTCTCTCTCCAGCTGGAGAAATCTGAATTTTATGAGCTCTGTGAATCACTACAAGCTCTCCTCATTTGACTCTAGAGTCACCCAATTTCAGTTCTTTGGACATGAACCAATTCAGCAACAACATGAGGTAAAGGGTGGAGGCTTTCTCTGTTGCAGTGCCTGGCTGTGGAGCAGTTAGTCATCCAGGCACTGACAAAGGACTTCACAAGAAAGCTTAAATTAAGAAATAAGATTTGAGTGCTAGTTTTTTTCCGATCATTCAAAGAAGAACACCGAACATACAACCAATACTTTCCTGAAACTGGCTATTGTGAAAACAAGCAATGTTATCCAGCCAAACTGATCACATTTGCTATCATTTTTTGCAGTATTATTGACATCCACATTTTGAGTGAGATCAGATTATGAATTGAGAAACATAAAGCATTCATTTTAGCATGAGTTTCTAGAATGAGTGTTACCATGGTTCCTTTGGCACAGTGTGTGTTTTACCTCTAACTTTTTTTTAAATCAGGAGTACATCTGTCTTCAGTGGTTGAGATCAGCCACTGATACACAGTCACAGGAGAAACATGAGCAAATCACACTGGTGAAGTGCATATGACTCTTCACCAAATGTATAGAAAGTCAAGATAGAGAGCTTCTGTCTTAAACCCATCAGCTACACGAGACTGCACTAGATTCTGGTTCTCAACTTGCTGATAAACGTGAAAATTTTTATTTTGTTTTCCTTAGTGCCATATCCTCTAGAAGAACTGAATTTTGTAACAGACTTTACTTATAACCTTTGTCAGAAATTTTGTGTTTTTTTTCAGAGCATCTTTCAAACATATAGTAGCCTGGGGAAGACCTTGTCTATCAGGCAGTGCCATCCAGCCAAGGACATGACCCTTAATAGAAGTTTTCTGGCATTTCCAGATAAATCTAGAAAAATGTCCAACTCCATCACCTCCAAAAATTATTATGGGTCGAAGCTGCATAAAAGGGGAATAAATTGACAGATATATGCTCCTGAAGCATCTATACTTTTTATTGTAAAGTGGATGTATTTTTATATATAGAAGGCTCAGTATTGTATATTTGAAGTAAACATCTTATTCTAACAACATCTTGTTTAATATCATTATACTAACATTGCACCATGTAGAACTGTGCTACTTCAGTGTTGTTCATCACTGTCAGCCAATTCAGTCCCAGTTAGAATCTAGAACTGCTATGAAAATGCACTTTGCTCTTAATGTGTTCATGCCTAATCAAGCAGGATGAAAGAGTAAACTCCAACCTGTACCAGTTCAGATTTATGTGAGGCTTGACAATAGATAACCACCAAGATAAATCAATCAAAATAAATCAATTTAACTGTTTTCAGTCTTTCACAATGGAATGTCTTATCAAAACATCTGACACTGACTACTTCAACTTAATTTATTTCCTGAAATTAAATCTGTTTCACAGTACTGAAAAACCTGGTGATTCACAAAGTTGATTTTGTACTAAGTCAACTGTACTACACAACTATTACACACACACAGAAAGTAACTAGCATTCAAATATGGATTAATTTCATCTAGATAAGTATGTTTGCATCAAATTAACAAATTGTACTCCTGGAAGACATAGAATAAAATCTCCAGAAGTCTTTCAGTCTAAATGTAGATTCCCAAGTATCGAGACATTTTTAAAATCTAGATGTAGGCTCCCAGCTCACTGCATTATCTAACATCTGATATGTATGTGCTGTGCTTTCCAGTCAAATCCTGACCTCGAGGCAAATGCTGTTAGATAAATTATCCAAGGGATCAAGCACCTAATCTCAAATATTTAATCCCTGCTTTATAAATAAAAAAAAAACACGTATCTTCCAAACTGTTGCCTTACTCCTACTTATGCAGAAAGATGCTTAAACATCATCAGATCTTTGTTGTAAAGAAAAGTAGTTTCAGCTGAATTGGTGTAGCTCATGGCCGAGATCTAATTCTTTTGTCTTCTGCAGATGCATTTTCTTATCCTAATCCTACATTTCTTGTACTTTCACCCAGTGTCCCATTTTCTAACAGCTGATTCTGAAACAAAGTTAAGATCACTTGCTCCAGCACTGCAGCGAGCCCTCAGATTATGCCTGGGGACCAAGGCACTACTAATGAAGATACCCATAGCTTTTATATCATCCTTCATGAAGAAGATCACAGAATCACAGAATCACAGAATCACAGAATGGTAGGGGTTGGAAGGGACCTCTAGAGATCATCGAGTCCAACCCCCCTGCCAAAGCAGGTTCCCTATGCCAGGTCGCACAGGTAGGCATCCAGGCGGGTCTTGAATATCTCCAGAGAAGGAGATTCCACAACCCCCCTGGGCAGCCTGTTCCCAATCTTCTTTAAACAGAGAAGCATCAAACCTCTTATGCCCTCCTCTATTTATTCTAATTTCTCTTGTTCTTACTAATATGGTTGGGCTTGTTAGGGAAGTGAAGATTGGGGGCAGCTTGGGTTGTAGAGTTCGAGATCTTGAGTGAAAGAAACAAACCAAAAAGTAGGATTGCTACCCTGGACTTCAGGAGAACCAATTTTGAACTCTTCCAGGACCTACATGGAGCTAAGCAGTGGGCCAGGGTGTCAGAGGGTAAGGGGGCCTGTGAGAGCTGGTCAACATTTAAACAACACTTCTTCCAAGCTCAGAATTAGTGCATTCCTATGAGTAAAAAATCAGGGAAGGGTGGCAGAAGACCTGTGTGGATGAGTAAGGAGCTTATGGATAAGATCAAAGGTAAGAAGGTCCATGAAATGTGGAAAAAGGGCCTGTCCTCCTGGGAGGAGTATAGGAATATTATCAGGGCCTGCAGGGATGTGATGAGGAAGACTAAAGACAAGCTGGAATTGAATCTGGCAAAGGAGATAAAGGATATTAAGAAAGGCTTTTTAAAGTGTGTCAACAGTGAATGTAAAACTAGGGAAAATGTGGGTTCCCTACTAAACGAGTGGAGTGTTCTTGTAATAGGGGGATGCCGAGAATGCGGAGATAATAAATGCTGCCTTTGCTTGTCTTCACTGCAGAGAGTCTCCCTCAAGAACCTTGGACCGTGGAGGTAAATGAGAGAGTCTGGAGAATGGAAGGCTCCCCTTTGGTGAGGGACAAAATCATTCGAGAGCATCTAGACAGCATCAGTTTGTATAAACCTATGGGCCCTGATGGGATGCATCCATGTGTGCTGCGGGAGCTTGCAGAGGAGATTGCTGAGCCACTTTCTATCACCTTTGACAAGTCTTGGGGAATGGGAGAGGTGCCTGAAGACTGGAGAATAGCCAATGTCACTCCAGTCTTCAGAAAGAGCAAGAAGGAGGATCCAGGTCAGTAAGTCTCACCTCCGTCCCTGGAAAGGTGACGGAGCAGCTTGTTATGTTTGCCATCTCCAGGCAACTGGAAGAGAAGAAGGTTATCAGGAGTAGTCAGCATGGATTCACTAGGGGGATGTTATGCTCAACCAACCTCAAAGCCTTCTATGATGTCATCGCTGTCTAGGTGGATGGGGCAGATCAGTGGATATTGAGGAAGTGTGGAATAGATGAGTAGACAGTGAGGTGGTCTGAGAACTGGCTGACTGGCTGAGCTCAGAGCATTTGATTGGTGGTGCAGAATCCAGTTGGAGCCCTGTATGTAGCAGAGTTTCTCAGGGGTCAAGCTGAATCTGGTCTTGTTCAACATCTCCATCAGTGACCTTGATGAGGGTATAGTGACCACCCTCAGCAAGTTTGCTGATGATACAAAGCTGGGAAGATGGCTGACACACCACAAGTCTGTGCTGCCATTCAGCAAGACCTGAACAGGCTGGAGAGTTAGGCAGAGAGGAACCAGATGAGGTTTAACAAAAGCAAGTGTATAATTTGCATGCACCAGTACAGGTTGGGGGATGACCTGCTGGAGAGGAGCTCTGTAGAGACGGACCTGGGGGTCTTGGTGGACAACAGGCCAGACATGAGCCAGCAGTGTGCCCTGGTGGCCAAGAAGGCCAATGACATCCTGGGGTGCATTAAAAGGAGCATGGCCAGCAGGTCAAGGGAGGTGGTCCTCTGCTTCTACACTGCCCTGGTCAGGCCTCCTCTGGAGTAGTGTGTCCAGTTCTGGGCTTCCCTGTACAAGAAAAGACAGGGATCTCCTGGAGAGAGTCCAGTGGAGAGCCACAAAGATGATAAAGGTCCTGGAGCATCTCCACTGTGAAGAAAGGCTGAGTGACCTGTGTCTGTTCAGACTTTTGAGAAGAGACTGAGAGGGGATTTGATCAATGTCTATAAATATCTAAGGTTTGGGAGACAAAGTGATGAGGTCAAACTCTTTTCAGGGGTGCAAGGTGATAGGACAAGAGGAAATGGCCAGAAACTGGAGCACGGGAAGTTCCACACAAATGTGCGTAAGAATGTCTTCACGGTGAGGATGACGGAGGACTGGAATGGGCTGCCCAGGGAGGTTGTGGAGTCTTCTTCTCTTGAGATATTCAAGACATGCCTGGACACCTACCTGTGCAACTTGCTGTAGGAAGTCTGCTTTGGCAGGAGGTTTGGACTAGATGATCTCTAGATGTCCCTTACAGTTCTGTGATTCTGTGATTTTTATGTTTTTCTCCACTGACTTGAATCCTGAGTTTCACTGTATTTTTTTCCCTGTTCATATGGAAATCAAGTAGTGGGAACATCGTCTACAGAGAACAGAAGTAGTCAGGAAAGCCTATGGGAGTGGAAAATCCTGGTGAAGCCTCTCTGTTGCTATGGTGAATCTTTCATATTTAGAATCATAGAATCACCAAGGTTGGAAAAGACCCACAACATCACCCAGCCCAACCATCCACCCATCACCAATAGTTCTCACTAAAACTTTGAAGATAAGTGTGTTCTAGGGACTAGGAAAAAGCCAGGCATTATGGTTTTAAGATGACTATCCACACTGTACGCAGTAAGTAGTGTACTTCAGGCAATGTTACTACACAAGCTTATTTATTTGCTGCTTACTATCCTTTTACTGAGATGTCCTTCAGCCTGAGTAGCTTTTATGCTTTACTTGTTACTGGCAAAATAATAGGTCCATACTTTCCCTCATTTTGTCATTCCAAGTTGTGAGGCAAGAAAACCCAAGTAGTTGTCCATGCAAGAGCCTCTAAGGGTATTTTCTACATCATTCTTCACCTTATCAAACAGCCATTTCGTAGATAGTCAGTTTTCATCTGTCTGAACCATATTTCAGAGCTGTCTTCATTGGTGTGTAACACTTTGACTGAAACATTTGGCATCCATCTTGTACTGTTTCACCACTAGTCAATTCATGTACCAGCTCTGCTGAACAGGGTACAACATTGCTTTTTCTGCCTGATGAAGGTACCTTTTGAAGAAGGTCTAAATTTGTAATAGGCTGGGAAGCAGAAAGCTCTCCTCATCTTCATTAGGAATTCATTTTATTGATGGTGAAAAAAATCCTATAAATCTAAATATAAGGTTAATATTTAGAGAGACACTTATGATTTGGGCTGAGGTAACCAACCTTTAACAGACTGTAGAACTCCATGCAGTGTAGATCTTTCCAGAACGTGATCTCTAAAGAAAGAAGCACCTATGCAAATTTTCTGAAATTATTAAATCTTCTTTATCTTTGTTAGTGTTCTCATTCCAAAATTCAGAAAATTACAATATGTCTCTACTTGTATCTGGAAGGATATTTGTAGTCCTTTCTCCTCTCCTTTTCTCTCTGCTCAAAAGATCCTTAAAAGCAGAGCAAGTCAGTAATACCCATCAAATAATATTGGGAGAGCATTGAGAGAATAGTTGGTACAAATGTTTAAATTTTGTCAGCATTTTTTGGAGCTTTTATTTCCAACAAAACTCTGGGAAGTTGTTTTGCTCAAGTTTTGTCTTTTGAAAACTGGTTCTGTTTATTTTGGTGGGGTTTTTTATTTTATTTTATTTTTATTTTTAAACACAAATATTTCAGCAGGAATATTTTGAAAACAGAAAAAAAAAATCATCTTAGCCTGTGAAAAGTCCATTTCTGAAAAAGAACGATGACTCATTTTCCTGGCCATTCTTAGTGTTGATCTTCCCCTGCCAGTGCAGAACATGTTGTCAGTAAATTATTTCAAAGATGAAAATGACTCTCTTTGCTCACTCTAGTAGTCACTAGCCCATTCTCCTCTTAAAGAATATGGTGGACACCAGTTATTTTATGCTCAAGCTGATTTAGTCCATAGGAAGGGTGATGAATATACTGTTGACAGTAGAAACAGTGAAACTGAGCTCCAAAAATAGTCTTACATGTGTGAAGGAAATTCCAGTCTACTACTGTTTGAAATAAAGCCTTTACTTTGAAGTTCTGCAATATGCAGCAGTGGAAATGTTGGACATTCAAACCTGAGCAAGTTGAGTGAACAGAGCTATGTTTACCCATTTAAAAATTGAAGCTAAGATTTACAATGGAAAGGAATTACTGTGACACTGTTAAACTGTTGTGTTACCATTTCATGGCTCTGTAAGGTCATGTCACAGCTCTCACTTCAGGTCTTTTCATTCAAATTAATATTTTGCCACAGTCCAGTCTATTAGTAGTGTTACTGCTTCACTAATCATATGCACCTAAATACTAGCCAGCTGACATATGTAATTAAGTAATTAGATGTAACTGGACTATTTGCCAACAACAACAAGAATTACATTTAAAGCCCTGAATAAGTACATTCCAGACTAGGGGAGCCACACAGAAATGCGCAGTGTATTCGTATCACTTGTTTGACCCATGAGAGTGGTTGTATAGGGACAGAGAAAAGCCTTGGCTCTGTTTCCTCAGCATACTGAGCAGTGCAGCTGAACAGGCACAGTTGGTGTTTTTCTGCTGATTTTTCAGAAAATTCAATCTTGAAAGACAGCAAAATGAAGGGATTCAAATCAACTTCTTAATGATCATAGAGTACTTTGGGGTGATAGGCACAATAGGGCATAGTTTATTTTGAACATACAAGATAGCTAAAGGAAGCACGTGTATACTGCAGTGTATACCGCTCCCTACAGACTAAAATATCAGCCTTCTCATATTATGCAACCACCTTGGGCTTTGAGTATTATCTGAACACAGAAGCCTCACTTAGACATATATCCAACATGAATGAATGTGCCCAAGCTTGAAGTAATACAAAGCATCTGCTCTGTCATAATCAGTTAATTCTTTTTTTATTCTAAGCTTTGTTTCTGGTGACTCAATGCAGAATAATAAAAATGTGCATTTGAGGTCTATTTGTCCTCCAGTAATCTGCAGTTTAATTATATTGGTCTGCTGTTAGCACCCTTCAGTAAGATCTAAATCCATGAGTATAGGATAAGACAGAACTCGATGAAATTACTGCTGTGAAGGTTCACAGTGTAGGAAGCCATGGAAAGTAAACAGGTTTGTTTCTGACAGCAGAAGTAGTCTAAGCCTGCCAGGAAAATACAGTAATTTAGGCTCAGTAAATAGCATTTATACTGAGAAAGAAAAAAAAGGAAAGATTTTAAACAAAAAGAGGCAATGGCTTGACAAGGAGTCATTCAACATATAAAGCATGTTCTGGAAATAAAAGAAGTAGTAATCACTAATGGACAGAAAGTGGTTCCCTGGCTGCCTGTCCCTATCTTAGAAGACAGCCATGACTACTTTTTTTCTGCAAACACAGCTGCTGTTTGATTTTCTGACCCACTTGGATGGAACTATTTGCCAAGTAGACTCTGTCTCACAGGCCATCATCTGTATCCGGTGATTTATCCAAATCACTTGTTTTGCCAGAATCGAGACTCATCAAAGCTGCAGTGGTGGACTGCACAGGCATTCTGGGATGGTGCTGAGATTAATTTGCAAGTTAGATGAGAACAAGGAGACCCTCTTTATCACCTATGGCCTGCCTGAAGCAGAACTAGGAAGAGCGCTACTTACTCGTGGCCACTATCCTAGGAGGCAAGCTGCTGTAACACAATAATTATTATACAAGTCTAGAACAAGAGTAGTAGGTGGCACCTCAAGAGTGCCACAAAGCTCAATCTAGCATACATCCTACGTCTTGCACTGCACTGTTTGCTGCCACCAGACATGCGGATGTGAGGGAAGACTCACAGAAGAGAAGAATGTGAACCCAAGTGAATTCTTACCTCCTCACAGCAATGGAATAGGGGACTGAATTTCATTTACTACATGTTTATGTTTGCCTTAGATTCTGTAGCTTTTGTAAGTCAAATCTAAAAATAAAATGAATGTTGGCTGAAATTACAAAGAACTGCACTGTTGAAGAAAGGGTGACAAAATGATCCATTTTTCCCACTGAGATTTTCACTCCATTCTTGACTCTGTTTATTTTTCTCTCTGAAATGCTTTAATTACTTAAGAAGCAGAGCACACTTTGAAGGAGAAACTGAAAAATTTCATGTGTTTCCAAAAATCTCAAATACTTTCCGTATCTGGGCAGTGTCTTCTGTATCTGGCTATGAAATCAGCACAGCCTCAGGACAAAGATCCTTCAGAGAATTAATACCTATTTTTGGTCTTGTTATATTTGTTGGGTTTTTCTTTCTCATTCTCCCAGAAGCTTTTGTTCCAAAAGTAGTGTTGTAAACTCTCAGTACTATTTTCATTCAGTATTGCAGTATTTTCAACTTAAAAAAAAAAAAAAAAAAAAAAAA
>PPHD01001486.1:0-20439 GCA_002909625.1 Bambusicola thoracicus | reverse complement strand
AAAAAAAAAAAAACATCTTGAGACTTTATGTGGTGTAGGTAAAACTGAATTTTGCAAATTCACTGTGGGACAGTGAACTCACAGCTGGGCTCTGTACAGGGCCAAGATTCTCCTTTCATGGGAATGAGAAGAGAGTGCTGCATACTGTCCCATTGCTTTGACTTGTAGAAGCCATGCTGGTAGTTGTTTCAACGTCATCTGTGGACAGCCAGCTCTGCCAGAGCACTAGCACAGACGCTGTAACAGGACTATTGGCCTTCTGCTTCCCCGTGAATATGCTGTTTTTTTCATATGCCTATCTGAAACAACACTTCCAGTGTAAATACAGCATACCCATAGTCACAGCAGTTTGTTGGATCAGCCAAAATAGATTTATATCCAGCACCAATTCCAAGTCTCAGACAGAATTCACCGAGATGAAACAGTCAAAGCATCGCTATAAAAAGATGATGGGGAAACAGGAGAGACTTAAGGAAAGTTTCTGTACTGTCCCAAAACACAGAGCCTCTTTCTGAGAGGCAGATGACCTGCATTTGGGGACCCTTTTGGAAAGATCAAGTGGAGAAAACATCCATGTTTTCTTCACACTGGAGTTCTATTGGCTGAAAGTGTGACTTAGTTGCATGCTGTAATTGAAGAGATGAGTCCTAGTGAAGGCAAAAAAAGCTGGAACAATTTTTGGCTCAGAGCTTGTTCAGTTGCATCCATCCAAGACATAACCTGCTCAATAAGCTTTTGGGGATAATGGTTACCATAAGTACAGTGGTAAGAGAAATGCACATGGCTGGGTAACCAGGAGAAAGTGTTTTCAGCTGTTGTTCCTTTTGGGCATTCAAGCTGACTTACTGGGGTTGTCTCGGAAGAGAGGACCACCATGCAGCCAGTGAGCATACCTAGCAGCCCACCAGGTGACAATTGCATTATCAACTGCCAATTACCCAGCAGGGGGTGTATGTACTATGGATATGCTGTTGCCCCTGATGAACAAAACATGAATGCCCCTGACAACTAATGCAGTCCTAATGAACCAAACAGAAGTGACCCTGACAACGAGCTGCTGCCCCTGGTAACCAAAACAACACTATGAAGAGGATAAAAACCCAGAGGGGTCCAAGATAGAATGGATTACCTCTCCACTGAACTGCAGCTGTGAAGGTCAATGAGACGCTGCTGGATCCCTGGTGGTGACTATCCCTGCTTTGTAAACCATTCGCTCGGATTTCTCTCTTCGCTGCCGCTAACTTCCCTGTCTTCCTCACCTTCCTTAGTTACTAAGGATTGGAATAAATCACTGGACAGCATTTGGCCTCTTTTGCTGCCTTAGTCTTCCTCTGGATATATATATCTGTGTTGACCAATCTCCTCCAATAATTGGAGCAGGACAGCAACATAACAGCAAGAAAGAGCAAACTGAAATATATTGAATTGAGCCTTGGTAACCTTTCTTTGAAGAAAAGGAGTCCTGAGTCTGAATTTGAGTTTCTTTGTTCCCCATATTGGCAATTATTACACTAATTACCTAATTAGTAAGTAAGTAAGGAAAGAAAGAAAGAAAGGAGGAAGCAGAAGAGAAAGAAGAATGAAAAAGAAGTGCCAGAAAGAAACCTTATAAGTTCTGCAGAAATTCTGCAAATTTCTACTCAGGAATTCTCCAGATTTCCACCAAATTGAATCTGGCTAAAATAGGTACATTCTATGGCATACCTGCTGGATGGTTTTAGTTTTCTTCAGTGACTAAGAATGTGTTTGTTTCTGTGTTACATAAGAACAGATTGCCAATTTCCAGAACAGAGTAGCTCTTTAAGTGACTCCATATTTTATACCTTCCGCCAAACAACAGTAGTTTATATCATACAGATGACCTAGTACATTTCATTAGATAGCTGTTTGTACACCATCAAAGTGTTAAAAATATGAATGACAGTAACAGTATCTTTTTTCACAAGAGTAGCTTGAATATTTCGTTCTATGCTTAGTCAGAATTGTGATTGTGAATCTGAAAAAACAGTGTAAGGGAATGTTAAAGAAATAGATCTACATTAATTTGTATAAGAAAATCTGAGCCATTTTTGTTTCAGAAATGAGTCATCTAGCATACATTCAGTGGAAGTGGAAGCTTCTGTGGAAGTTCTGCCTTCATAACTTCTAAGCCTACCTCTATTTTTTTGATCAAGCATACAGCAGTTGCTGTGAAACGTTTCTATCAAGGGCTATTTCTTATTAATCCCATGGAAAAGAAAAGAGAAAAAAAAAGGAAATAATACCCTATACAACTGTTATTTTCAAAAGAAAGTAAATAGAAAAGAGTGAACAGAAAATACAATGCCAATATAAACTAATCACAGTTATTTGTGTTGCAAGGAAACAGGCTGGTATATTTGTTTGCTGGAACTGTGTCAAAATCCAAAACTTCATTACTCTGTACAATGACTGACTCTCTTCTCCTTCTCACCAGTTTTGCATCTGATGCATTACATTCACTGGAATATACTTCCTATTCATCATGGTCTGAAATGCAAGCCAGGGTGAATGAGAAGCCATAACCAGTGCCTTGGAGATGATACATCTTGTGATCATAGGAGTTAGGTCTGCCACTGTGAGGATGGAAGTAGGGTTTTGTTTTCGTTTTTAATTATTTTCATTAAGCAATGAGAAAGTATTATGACTAATTAAGCACGAAGTTATTGGTGCTGGATATTCAAAATGTTATTCTGATGTTCCAGACACCACTGCCTTAATTTTGCCTGAACTGAATGAAGAGTGTATTTTATCCTTGCTAGAGCCACATATTATTTCCTATTTTTTATATTCCATTCAATTTCCTTACTTTGCTGCAGAAAGTCTTCTATCAAATCTATAGTGACTGTGATATCTGTGGTAGAGAAGATTGCATGAGTGAGGACTCAGCATTCAGAATTGAAAGGAAATAGTACATTTTGCTATTTATTTTTGTCTCTAATTGAGTACACAGCTCTATGCTATGTTCCGTTGTCCGCTATAAACAGAAAAAAAGAATGAGAAAAAGGTTTGCCACACATAAAAAAAGCCAGACATATAAAGAATTAACACATTTTCCCTTCTTCTCTTCTCTTCTCTTCTCTTCTCTTCAATCATCTAAAGAAATAATCTAAATCTAGAAATCATCTAAAAGAGCAATTTCTTTGTCTTCCTCTGCTTTGAACTCTTGCTGCCAGGGAACCCAGATGTAACCAGCGAAAAGGCAGTGGCAGCCTGCTTTTCTTAGCTCTGTGGTAGCTTGCTTACAAAAGACAAAATGTCATTGCATCTCTTGCACTCATACTGTTGATTTCAGAGTAAAGGTGGGTTTCCTTCACGAGCAGGGAATTTCCAGGTCCTGCTGGGATGCTTGGTGCTGTCTGCTTTTTCTAATAATATGGAAGGAAAAGCATTCAGTATCAAAATGTTCATCTGTTGCTATTCAGGCTTTTGCTGTGTTTAGGCCTGCTTCTTGGAAGGTGGTTGTTCTGCTGCTGAAGTTGGCTGATTGGGCCAGAGGCAAGCAGTCTTATTTCCCCACTGAAAATAATCCCTTCCAGAGACCTATGGGATATGCTTATGTTTACAGATCAATTTCTTGTTTAGAGAGTTTTGAAAAGAAGATGGAACAGCATTACTGAAGTTACAATCTCAGTTCTGTTCAAACTGCCTGCCTTAGCTCTATGCTAAAATACAAGTTAGGCTTGTTTGCTAACAGCGCTCTTAACTGTTGCTCAAAGATTTTTGTAACAATCTAAATGGTACCATCATAATTTGTTGTGATCACTTGTAACATCTCCACAGCTTAAAAGTTTTCACAAACCCACAAGCTAATTCACATTTCTTATCGGGTAAGTAAGTGAGCTTTGGCACCTTTTCAAGTCACTTAACTAAAGTTCTCTGGAAACAAAGAACAGTCTTGCAGAAAAACTTTTTGTTTGTTCTGTAATTTAAAAAGTAGTTACAGTAACTAACAAACAAACAAACAAAAAAGGCAGCTTAGAACACTTTTGATAGCTCTCATAGCCAAAATGAAGATTCCTTTCCCCTAATGAATAAGCAGGAAACCCATGAGAATTTGGCTAAGGAAATCAGGAAAAGAAGCTGGAAAGAAAATTGAGCACCTAAATGTATCATAGCTGCTACATCACTGGCAGTAGTTCAGCACTACAGTAAAGGAGAATTAGAACTGTCCAGTACAAATCTGTAGAATTATCTTAACAGTTCTGTAATGTATGAGCTGAAATAGCAGCATCAAGACAGCTAAAGGAAGCATGAGATGCAGCCTACTCTGAAAACATTACAAAATACAGATTGAGTCAAAACTTACTTAAGAAATTAATAATGGAATAGCTGGAAGAGGAACAAAAGGGTCTTCTCATCAATCACAAAGAACACAGTGCTATGCAGAAAGAACTGAGAAATTAAATATCTGCTTCAAAGGGATGAGCTGATTATCTTGAGCACAGTTTGCAGGCCAGACCTCTTCCCTCAAGGAAATTGTTTGGCAGAATCAAAAGAACTCTGGATACATTTGTAAGACAACTAATCCTTGGAGAAATGAGGCCTGAGAAACAGGGACTAAAATAGAAGTTTTAATGAAAATGCCACTATAGCAAAATAACTCTTCCGGCAGTTATGAGACAGATACTCATGAAAGCTGTAATGAGTTTGATGAGTAACTTGCTTTTAATCATCCAGCTTTTGCATGATTACTTTTTAAAATATGCAATTTGGTAATAGCACGGGTAAAAAATAAATAAATAAATAAAGTAGCAGCTGGAGGATATAGCAGGAAACCTGAAGTAATGGAGACTTCAGAAATACTACTTGTTTGCATATCAGTCAGTTATTAAATGGTTTGTTTCATATATATCCTGATTAGACATTAACTGGTATGCTAAATGCCAGATTTGCTCAGATCACCAAAGGAAGCTGACAAGCATTGCACCAATAATTTAGCATTTACAACAAAATGTGTAAAAGTCTGCTAGGATCCAGTTCCCCCTGGGTCCAGTGGTATGAAACTCACAATACCAAATGCCTTCTAATTCTGTTCCTATTTTGCTGTTGGTGACAATGGCTTCAAAATGGACTTTCTAATGGACTTTCTCCAAGCAATTTTTTATCAGTAAATGCAGTATCTCAATCAAGAAGTGTCCATTTTTGACTATGTACAGACTGAATTTACAAACAGTTTAGTTCAAAACTGCAACAGGACAGCTTTTGTGTATGTTATGGATGTTACTGGCTCCATTTAAGGCAGTCAGGCTTGGGCATTGTGCTACGAGATGTCCCTGAAGGCTTAGGCGGATTGTGTCACTCAAAAATCCAAAACAGCTGCAGATACAAGCTGGGCACCAAGTTTATCAGTCCTGACAAATCTCATATTCCTAGGTACCTATACAGAGGGAAACTGTTAGGCTCAAAGCAGCAGACTGCAATAGTTATAGCAGTTAGAGACCAACAGAACGGGGTTTGTAGAACTACAGTTTTGGACTTGAGTGACTACATTTCCCTAGATGCACTACAATGACTTAATATTTTGCAGGATGTTTGGACTGAGGAACCATTAATGAAAAGTTCTGATTAACAAACGAACCAGATAGTCTTGTTACTGTTACATGTGGCTTTCTAACCAAGAATACTTATACAGTTGCTTTTCTGATACAAAGTGTTGAGACCCTAACAGCTTTCAAGCCTTCCAAAAGATTGGATCTTGCCTGAGCTCTCTCACTTCCCCATCAAATGTTTTTCAATTGCCTTCAGGGGTCTTCTGCTTCCCTTTTTACGCTCTTGGTTTCTAGACTGACTCTTCTATCTTTCTAATTGGTGATATCTTAATGGGTCATCTTAAGCTACACACTTAAAATCAAGAATTGGAAAATTATTATTTATATCACAAGCCAGTGTAAAGTTCTGTTGCCCTTCAATGGAAATCAGAGATTACTCAGGCTGAAAAGGCCTGAAATTATCTCTTCTTAAGCATTGGATGAAATAAGTATTTTCCTGATGGTTTCTCCTTCCTGTTTAAGAAGAAAGATGTAGTGACAAAAGGAGTATATTCTGGACACTCAGTATTTTAGAATTAGAATGAAAAAAAACCAACACATTGTCTACATCACAATATATAACGGTGTAAGCAAATCATCAGAGATGTCTATGAATCCCCCACAAGTTTACTAGCCGTATCTCATTTTCTTACACAACAAAATTTTGAGCAAGTCCTACTCCAGACTGCGTATTCTGCAATCTAATGCAGTGATATTGTCAGCAGTATATTCTTTTGCTAACCTTCTTCACATGGAAACACTTACTTTTATAATCAGTGTTCTCTCTTTCACCTATCAGTAGTATCCCAATAATAAGCTGCAACCCAGATCAAGACTGATATCGTGACAGATACAGAGCAGCAGGCTGTCTTTAGACAGAAATTCTTGCCTTGTACTTCAAGCAAGTCACGGGCAAGAAGAATTGAGAGGCAAGACATAAAATCTGTGAGTAAGATTGTGAAGTTGCCATGACTCAGCCTATGTAATTAGTATTAGATGATGACTTCCATATTATTGCTCTCTATACGGAGAAGTGCACAGGAGGAACACCAAGGAAAGTTTGCTTCAAAAAATCTGTAGTATTTCATGGGAATCTTTGTGCCCAAGGAATGATTAATTCAGTTATGCACTCTTCCTCAAGGCACAGCATTCAGCACCGCCATCACAGAACTGACTAAACACAGGGCTAGGTCTCCCATACTAGAGATTTCTGGGATACATGAGGAGGATGAAATGATCAGTCTAAATTCTGGCTCAAGGAGAATTCTCTCTTTTGTCTATATGTATATATGTACATATATATATATACACACACTCTCAAATATTCAATTACTTCAGCAAAAGAAAGAGTATGATGTATGTTTATGGTGCATGTGACAGATGATGATAAATTGCAACACTTCTATGTAGTTGTAGTCAAAATGCTAAGTCACGACCTGAAACGGTGATTGGGTGATTGAGCACCTGGTAGGAAGGCAGGGCCAACCTAGGGGAACACAGGCACAAGTAATGCACCTGAGTGACTGGAAGGGGCGCAGCCAGGACTCGCCCCTTCCCAGACCTCAGTTAAGGGTTAACAGTGGAGGCAAGGGCAGCTCTTGCTGGAGATCCCTGCCTACCTGAGGCCTTCCAAAGGTAAGCAGCCCTTTTCCTTCATTTCTTTATCTGCCGCACTTGGGCTCGTTCTCATTTGCTGTAGCCAAAGATTGTGCTACTCCACTATTATCTTGGTACTTTCCATCCCATTACAGCATTACAGTAGTCAAGGGTGAATAGAGGTGAAAAGAATTTATCTGCTTTTAATTTCAGCAAGAATGGATATATCCAGTTCTCATATATACAAACCAATGAATTGATCTTTAAATAAAAAGTATACGACTTTATCACTAATATAATGGTAGCTACATAATCCAGTGCGGTAGCAGAAGAAACTCACTGGGCTGACAAGCCAAGTTTTGACAAATCAGCTTTGGAAAGTTTAATTTAACAGACCTTATGTTTTCAAGCAGACACTGAAAATAGAATACCATTTCAGTGATAATTTTCTTAATATTTTCCTACTAATTAATATGTCTTGAATGAAATGATCTCAAATATTTTAAAGGATTCAAGTTATTCCTTACATTTCAGTTACTGAGCACAACGTTTTTGTATTTGTTAGACCCAGCTAGCTTAGTAATAAGACATAATAAACCCTGGCACACTGAATACTAAAACACAACTAAATACAGCTTTTTCCTGCAGAGGAGACCAGCAAGGCTCCAAATCCAGGATTACATTCACAAAGCAAAAATAAATAATACCTAAGAAAATATGATGTCTTGGGTTTGGGGACAGGGTAATCAGTAGGTTGTGGTTTGTTATTTTTCAGTGTTGCTGTAACAATATTTATTCCTTGTTTTCAAAAGAATAGAAGAATACAAGCATTTCAACAGAAATCAAACACAGTAGAATAAAATCATGCACTTAGGTGTTAGATGAAAAACCATTAAGATATCCAAGAACAGTAAGTGCACTTCCCTACATACCATTTCTAATGTATGGCTCAACTACAGAAGATTTCTTTATGACATGACATAGTGATCTCAGTTTTCAAGTCATCATCTTTAAAACTGACTTTAATACTCGCAGTAAGGAGACTAATAAATGGAATTTTATGTAATTTTATGACTGGCATTACAATTCTTGAGGCAGTATAAGAAACTCTATTCTGTATATCACAATGTTACCATTAATATTTGGCAGCCTTTTAGCCTCTACTGAAGATAACCCTTGGATAATACCGACCTGTGTACACATTTTACAAATATGACACTACTATACACAATCATACTTTCTTTCAAAGAATAATACAATTGTTCATTTTTGCTTCATCTTGTCTAGGCAAAGAGCACTTTTTAAATGCTTTTTGTTAAAATTTTGATTTTATCAGAATCAAAAGTAATGTCATACAGTATGTCATATGGAAGTGGTCACTGAAGTAAGAATTATACAGTAATTTCTGTTAAGAGATTCTTTCATTTACATTGAGAGTTACTGAAAAAATAGTCATCATGATTCCTATCACTATGTATGAATTCATCATTTTGGGCCTTTCACAGTAACTTACAGTGCATAATGGCAAAAAATACAGCCCTAAATTTTATATAAACGATTTGTTGCTGTGGGAAGGAAGAGAAGTACAAGCTGCAGTAGGGGTTCTATAAATGTACAGATTACTCACAATGATTGGCAGAGACCTCTGAGTCCATCCAGCCCAGTCCCTGTTCCAGAAGAGACACCCAGAGGAGGGAGCTTTGGGAGATCCCCAAGGAGGAGATCCCACAACCTCTCTGGGCAGCCTGTGCCAGTGCTCCAACACCTGCACAACAAAGAGGTGCTTCCTGGTGCTGTAAGGAAACTTCCAGTGTTCCAGTTTGTGCCTGTTGCCCCTCATCCTGGCACACGAGAGAGCCCTGGAAAGAGCCTGACTCCAACCTCTTTGCACTCTCCCTTAAGATATATTTATACACATTGATGAGATCCTCTCTGAGCCTTCTGTTCTCAAGGCTGAACAGTTCCTGCTTTTTCAGCCTTTCCTCACAGGAAAGATACTGCTGTTCCTCCATCATCTTCTTGGCCCTTTGCTAGACTGTCCAATATGCCCTTGTCTGTCTTCAACTGGGGGGACCAGAACTGGAACCAGTACTCCAAGCACAGCCTCAGTAGTGCTCAGTAGAAGGGAACAGTCTCCTTTCTTGATCTGCTGGTGATAGTTTGTGTAATGCATCCATTTCCTCTCCTGTTTTCCTACTACCTGCTGTATGCCAGGGGCACCCAGGTGCCCTGTGTCCTCCAGCAACATGGCTGCCTGCCCAAGGGTTCCTTGGCACACTCCCTAGGCAGGCAGCTGCAGCAGCCTTGCTCCATTCACCTCACTTGGCCGTGGCTGGGGCATAGCATCTTCTGTGCTCAAAAGCAAACAGCTGAGCTCTGACAAGTTTCCACTGCACTGAAGAGAACTGACTTTTTTAGTTTTCTCTGAATTTCTCTGAATTACTTTTTGCAGTGATAGCAGAAGGCACACTTGGGTTTTGAGCATGTATCCTTCCTGACAAATTTTATGGCCTTTTTTGGGCATGCAGAGCTTTGAGTGAACAACTGTATTGCTTGTATTTACGTGGAAGAAAACACTTTTTTTTTTTTATGTTTGCCCAAAGTGTTTAAGCCTGAACAAAAAAAAAAAATATATATATAACCCTGTTCATTAGAGTATAATTTAATATATGAGGCAACATGCCAGGCTAAAACAAAGATAAGCTTCAACTACTTGATCAGTTTAAAACATTTTTATCTGATACGGGGAAAGATAAAGAATGTAAATAAAAATTAGGAAAAAGTCTTCGGAAGGTACAAGCAAATGTAATGAAATAAAAGAAATGGAAAATCTATAGCTAGAAAAAAAAAATCTTCCCAGAATTGAAATTTGATTAGCCGTAGAATATTGCTCCTTTGGGAATGGTGTAAGCCCGATGACTCCTCACTTAGCCTATGAAAAAAAATATTAGAAACATATGTCCTACAGAATAATATCCCTGTGCTCTCAGAATGATGAACCAGATGACTGCATGTGACTTTTCCATCTGCAATATTCATGAATCGAAGAGAATTTCTGCATTACTCTGCAATGGAATTTAAGACTGTGTCTGAATAAACCAAAGTCCTCACTGAAATATCTGGCTCTGTCATGAATATTCTTGACAGCTTTCACCTTGTTCTACAGCAGCTCTCTCTCCTCTGAATTGTACTCAAAACTGCCTTCTAAGTGAAGAGGCTCTTGAAATAGAAGAAAATAGATGTGAAAATCTTTGTGTAGCTATGCAGAAAACATCTGACTTTCTTCTCTTGACAAACAGGCTGTGAATTCTAGAAAAAGAAAGGAATGTTGCAGGAGGGCAGTAAGGAGCAAGCACATTGTCAGCTGGAATGATCTGATAATAATGGATATTCAAACAGTTTAGCACCTCAACCTGCAATGCTGCAACTCTTCTCCATGTAGCAGTGCTACTGCCTCTGAGGCCTTATCATACTTCTTTCTCACTAGCGAACCTACACCCCCACCCACCCCCATCAGTGAAGGAAATGTGCAAAGCTGCTTTAATGATGATTCAAGAAGCAGAACTAATTTGCAGTTTAAACGGTCACACAAAGTGCAGACCTCAGGAGCACTCCTAATTGGTATGAGAAAGAAAGAAAGGTTAGATTAAAAGTTTCTACAAATTGCTCCCTGCAGCAGTAGAAGCAGATTGCTAGCTCAAAAAAAAAAAAAAAAAAAAAAAAAAAAAAAAAAAAAAAAAAAAAAAAAGCCAAAAATAACTTAAAACAGAGGATCATAAGACTTCTGTTCAGTCATAGAAATGAAAACAATATGCTTTCTATAAAGCAGGCTATGTGTCTCACTACAATAGATTTGAAATAAGATAAATGTTCAAAACAGTGATCTCCATTATGTCTCATAAAAGAAATGCAGAAGTTTGTGTTAATAGGTAGACAGAATGCAATGTTACAAATTGTTTTTATTAAGAGCTTTAAGAATTAGCAGGTTGAAATGAATCATGCAGAAGAATTCCAATACTTACTAGAAAAAAAGAGAGATTTCAGTTGTGCTCTAAGACCTTTTTCACATTATTTTGTTTAAAATTTAGAACAAGCGTTACAGAGACTGACTCTTTTGATGATCATTTCGAGACTGCATTCAAATAACAGTGACAGTGAAAATCCAGAACTTCGGTTTTCAATAAACCAAATATAGATATATAAACTTGTAACGGGAGCATTCATCCCAGTGTTCCATTTTCAGAACTTCCATTTCTGTCTGGCCTCTGTCACTCAGGCTCAGCAAGTCATAACAAGTGTCCTGTGACTGGGAGCTATGTCTGGCTGTTAGATGCTGGGCATGTATGTATCACTCAAAAAATCTAAACTGCAATTTGGTGCTTAACTGGCAAGAACTTCACCTTGACAATCACAGACAATCAAGAGCCTACTCATATGTAGGCTCTTCTATGACGAGTTGATTTAGGAGATATAGTGTATTGTATTTCATAGAATCATATTATGGAAGGGACTTTAAAGCACACCCAGTTCCAACTCCTCTTCCATGGGCAGGTCTGCCATTCACTGCATCAGGCTGCCAAGGGCTCCCTCCATCCTCGCCTTGAATGCGTCCAGGAATGGGGCATCCACAGCCTCTCTGGACAGCCTGTGCTAGTGCCTCACCACCCTGTGGTAAAGGAATTTGACAGCACTCATGTGTTGCTGATTAACTGCTGATTAAAATTGCTATTTACCAAACATACCTTTCTAATTCTACTGGAAACATCCTGAGCAGAGGTAAGTTTCCCTAGCTGTGTGTTACACTGGTTAGTACTTGCTAGCCAAGATTCCTCCTGAATCCAGTCTTCCCTTTTCTGCCCCCACAGTATAACCTTGAATGTTATACAAGTAACTGACATCTGTATACAATCTCATAAATTTGCTTTAAATTTCACAGAAGTTGCCAACTAATCATATATATTGAGTCTCCATAAGAGTCTAATTTTGCAGGAATTCAGTTAGTTTTGTCATGCATGAGGAAAGAAGTGTAAATTTTCTGATTATGACATTCATTCTCCATTTTATGAAATGTAGCCAGCAAAGCAAAGAGCATAAAAGAAAGGTTGGGGGATTTTCTCCTTTGTTTCTTAGGGCCACTGGAAAGGAAGAAGGTTGTAGTGACAAAACTCAGAAAGAGGAAAGTGTTGGTGATCAGAGCACTACCAAGAGAAAAACAAGTGGGTACAAAGGCAATGGGATATACCCATTGTCCCAGCAGAGACACCTGGTGCATACTGTTCCTACGAAGGGCTTGACCTGACTAAAATTACAAACACTGAGGCTCGAGACTTAAATGCTTCTGGAGAGAATAGGAGAGTTCAGTAGAGATTCATCATCACAAATGAGTAGAAAATGGGTAAGTAACCCCGTAATGAAGGATACGTGCCAGAGAAGAGGACTGGAAGAATACACTGCTTTAGAAAATTTACCTGTGGAAGAATGTAGCCACAGAAAAAGAGAGGAAGAAAACTTCTAGAGGCATGGTAGCATGAAGGAGGAAATTGGCTGAACTAAGGAGAAATAGGTAGAAACACAAAATGAGAACTATGGAACAGTTTGTTCTAAAAGAGGGAAGAGAAGGAAAAAAAAAAAAGAATAGGCAAGGGATGAAACAGAAGGTATAAGGTTGATATACAGAAAATAATGAAAAAGAGGGTAAAATACAGAATAATATGCAAACAGAAAGAAGAACACGAAGGGAAGGATTTCATACAAGTGGCATTCCTCAGGGATTAGTGTTAGGACTGGTGTTAATATCTTTCTGGCAGTGTGGACAGTTGGATCAAGTACAACCTTAGCAAGCTTGCTGATGACACCAAGCTGAGTGGCGCAGTTGACACACTAGGGAGAATAGATGCCCTTCAGAGGGACCTGGACAGGCTTGAGAGGTGGGCCCTTGCCAACCTCTTGAAGTTCAACAAGGCCAAGTGCAATGTCCTACACCTGGGCTGGGGCAATCCCAAGCACAGATTCAGGCTGGGTGGGGAATGGCTTGAGATCAGCCCTGAAGAGAAGCATTTGGGGATGTGAGTTGATGAAGGATTCAGTATGAGCCGACAATGTACGGTTGCAGCCCAGAATGCCCACTATGTCCTGGGTTGTTGCATCAAGAAGAGTGTAACCAGCAGGTCAAGGGAGGTGATTCTGCCCCTCTGCTTTAATGAGACCCCACCTGGAGTACTGCTTTCAGTTCTGAAGCCCCCAGCACAAGAAGGACATGGAGCTGATGGAGCAGGTGCAGAGGAGGGCTACAAAGATGATCGGAGGGCTGGAGCACCTCCTTTACAAGGACAGGCTGAGAGAGATGGGGCTCTTCAGCCTGGAAAAGAGAAGGCTCTGAGGAGAACTTATAGTGGTCTTCCAGTACCTGAAGGGGGCCTACAGAAAAGCTGGGGAGGGACTTTTTATAGGGGCAGATAGTGACAGCATGAGGGGAAATGGCTTTAAATGATCTTAAAGGTCCCTTCCAATCTATTCTATCATTAGTACTAAGGACAAAAACCAGGCTTACATGAAGCCTCAGGAAAAACTGATAAACTTGTCCTCAGAGTACATTCAGAGAATGGAAGAGTGAGTTGTCTGCTAGGATAAAAAATGTGGGCAAGTAAGAGTGGAGGAGAAGGCACTGAGATGCATGCCACTTACTGGCTTCCACTGACATGACTCAAAGACAGCTATACATAGCTGGAGAGGATGGAGTAAAAGACAGATAGGACTCCATCTTCAGTGGAGTTCCTCCAGTCTCAGAAGAGACGAAAAGTGGACACAAGATTTCAAAAAATGTATTAAAATATGCTGATGGGGGAAAAAATGCCACTACATCATGGCAGTTTTCCGTCTTCCTTCTGCTTCTGTATATAGTTTACCAAAGGTACATCTTTTGCTACTGGCAGTCCTCATGATTCCACTTACCAGCAAAATATTTGGGTTGAGGCAGTAATGACAAACTAACGCTATCTATGGAGATTCATCAAGAACAGCTTACGTCATCTTAGTAGTTGCTCTGATGAGTGCTGACATGATTATAGGAAAAAAAAAAAAGGAAAAGAAAGGTCTCTGAGTCTTTGTTTTTCAGGGCACTTTATGAAGATAGTTCTCCAAGCTACAGTTTTAAGACAGTCATTCTTTGGAGCCTGGAAGTCCACACTGGAGGACTGCATCAGACAAGAGGTGGCCCGCACAGTGAGGGAAGTGATTATCCCCCCTCTGCTCTGCCTTTGTGAGACCTCATCTGGAGTATTGTGCCTAGGTCTGGAGCCCCCAGTGCAAGAGAGTCATAGAGTTGTTGGGGTAGTGACCCAGAGGAGGCCACGAAGATGATCAGAGAGCTGAAGAACCTCTCCCATGAAGAAAGGTTGAGGGAGCTGGGCTTGTTCACCCTACCTTCCAGTAGTTAAAGAGACCTTACAAACAAGAGGGTTTGTTTTTTACATGGTCTGATAGCGATAGAGCATGGTGTAAAGATTTTTGGCTAACAGGGGAAGTGAACGCCTTGGAGGTTTTCAAGGCCGGGTTGGATGGGGCCCTGAGAAGCCTGATACAGTGTTTGGCAACATTATCCATGGCAGGAGTCTGGAACTGCATGGTCTTCAAAGCCCCTTCCAACCCAAACCATTCTATGATTCTATGGTTTTGCTTAAGTATGTTAAATTTCTATGTTGTTCAAAATAATAAATCTATAATAATTTAAATACTTATTTTGCTTTAAAAAAAAAAAAGCAAATAAAACTCCATGCATGCTTTGCGTTATGTTTCCGGGTTCTATTAGAAATAGAATCTTTAGATTCTATATAGAAATCTATGTAGAAATAGTTATCTTTAGATAATACAAGCTCTGTTCTCAATTTTCAGAATAAATTGAAAAAGTTAATATCATGGATCTGATTAATGTTTCTGATTAATTTCTAAATTGGCAAGTGAGAAACTTCATCTTGTGATAAATTTAATCATTCACCATTTTTAATCACTACTAAATGTCAGTATGAGGCAGCAGCATTAAAATATCCACTCAAAACTTGTCCTACCTGAGGGTCGGAGCAACTTCGAGGGGAAACTCAAAGCATCTGTATCTGATCCTACACAAAATATGTTACATATGGCAGTGGGAGAAAAAGGTTGTTTTTGGTGCTGATGATGAAGAAAGACAAGTCATTTATAATACAAATGCACTGTGGATCATTCAAATAGGAGACATCTCAGATAATCTAATAATCAATACATTTTGAACATTTGAAAGCTACTTAAGAATATATCCTTTCTTCAGTAGAACTGGAGCTGAAGCTGTTATATTATTAATGTATATAGCTTCCAGCATTCACTGCCTCTGCTCCTGTTAGTCTGGACCACATTTTGGAAAACCTAGGTTTTTACATAAAAAGGAAAGCCTTTCAATCTTCTGTATCCCCTTAATTTTAAAAAGTAGTGTGTATGAACAACAAAACAAAAAGATAAAGAATGACTCTTCTGACTATCAAGCATATTCATAGGCCCTTATTTACTCCACTCAGGCACAAGATGATTATTTACACTGTTAATTGTATTAACTTCCACCTATGTAAACCAGTAATTCAGTGTAGGTGAAAATATTTCTCTGAATAACAAGTCTGTTTATTCTTTATATTATGCATGTATAGAGAGAAACGCAAAGAGATTTCAATTCTGAAATATTTAGCCCCAGAGATGGATGTCAGTTAGCATGATGTTTTAGCTCTTACTAATTTAAAACAGAACAGTAACTTACATTTTCATGTAAAAATCACTTCAGACATTCTCTGTTCAGCTGTTCCAGCCCATCTGCAGTTGCTGGTGGCCAACATTCAAGGAGACAACTTGCCAAAGCACAGAACCACTGGGAAAGAATTATAGTATCTTACTAATCCAAGAATGTACTTCTCCTTGGAGACTTTATTTTGAAATCATATTATTTGCGCTTTGTAAGTGTCAGTCAGGCTCTTAGACAACTTGAGTTCCCCGGAGTAAAGAATTAAGAATTTATAGAGAAGAATTCACATAGTGTAAACCAAATCCAAATATTCAGTTCAACTTTCAAACATTATCAGAATCATAAATATAATTAAAAATATTAATTATTTCAACATGTTTCCCTTCAATTGTTTGTGACCTCCATATACAGTAAAATATCATCCTTCCTGAGCAGCGTTTCTTGACTTTACTCTTTTTTTTGGAGATGCTTCATTTACAAAGTAGAATGGAATTACATGGAAGCTTCCCTTGATATGCTCAGAATCTGAAGCAAATCCTTTCCCATAGGAAGTACTGACAAATCCAAGAATATCAGAAAAATCTGCTATGTTGTGATATCTTCTCCTCACCCCAATAAAAGTAGTATGTACTGAAGATCACTGATGTCTGCTAGGACTGTGAGAAACTTGCAAACTCAAAAGAATGGAGTGTAACATGTACAGTCAATATTTCTTCTGAGCATCGCTATTTACCTATCTCTGCTGTAGATTTCTGCAGCCTTGTATACTGCTAACAGATCCCATGTGATCAAACAAGATGAAACTATGCCATCTTTTGCTTTGCTTTCAGTAGAATCTACTGGGAAGACAGTGCCTTTGCCAATGGACTGTCAATTTCACTTTGTAGGAGTAGAATTACTCAGCCCTTTTCTTTTCTCTCCTTTTCTCCCCTCCCCTTCTACCTTTCTCTCTTTGAGCAGTCTAAAATGACCTTTATGGTAGCATGAGACTCTGTCATAACCACCCACAATAAATACAGGATAAAGGAGATAAAACCCCCATGACACAGAGAAGAGTCTTATGTTGAAATATGAATATAAAACTACACGAGGAAACCAGACTCCAAGTTAAGTTCTTGAGATCAGAAACAAACAGTTTCTCCTTTACAGCCTTATGTTTTCCATTGAGAAACCATACAATATATCACAGAATATGAAAATTTCCGAACATACTATATTGGCTTCCCCCTAGATTTTGCAAGGAAACTGTTGAACAAGGAAGCAAATTCTTAGATTTGCACCCATTCATATCCAAACTTTGTTGAGAGTCCCAACAACATGAAGAAAGGAACTGCAAAGAGCATAAGAGCACATAAAATGGGTGTTGAAGTAGTGACTTTTCTACAGTGCATTATCAGCTTAAGATAATATTCTTGCCGCTTCAGATGCCTCACTAATGGAACAATGAAATTGAATTTGCCTTAGAAAAATTCTGAATAGATATATGTCACTGCAGCGACTTAAAATCAGGCTCTGTAAGATGGAGACAGCATGAGCTGTGTTCTTTTGAACTGTGATTTTGTGATCCAGACAGTTGCAGAATCTGTAGAGAAACTACAGCTGAGGTAAGCAAATATGCAGCTGGATCTGCATAATTGATAATTTGTATCTGGGATGAGTTAAATTAAACCAGAGTAGCCAAGTACATAGAGTTGTCATCACTAAAATAGATGGGATTATGAAGACAGACTTGTCTCAGATGTGCAGTGATGAGGTGAGAAGCAACCGTCACAACATGCTGCAATAGATTTTCAAACTGGGTGCAAGATGAAAATATTATCTGTGGGAGTGGTGAACAGTAAGCACTGGCACATGTCCCTTAAGAAGATATGAAACCATCACCCTTGGAAAATTCCTGTCCTCAGTTTGGCCAGGTCCTGAGCAAACTGATATGCCTTGGGTATGAATCTGCACTTGATGGTCACAAGAGGTCTTGTCCAAACTGAGGTTTTCTATGAAACAAGCATTTTCTACACAAAGGCACTCCAACTGACTGTAAGTTCACTTCTCTATGCTATTTCATTTTAATATATATCCTTACCAAAAGTTTAACAAACAGTAAGCAAACCATGAAACTGTCGACAAGTTTGTCAGGTCTAGGGCACACCATGTATTCTATCACTTCCAGCTTCTCCAAGGTATCAAAGACAGTTATGTTTTTTGGGGGAGGGAGTTGGTTGTTCTTGGCTTATGTTTTATCAGATTAGACAAAATGAGTTTTGTTGCCTTAAGGATTAAAACAAAACCATATGGTTGTTTTAATACTTAGCCCCAACCCCATCTGGAATTCCAACAGTTGTTGATGAAACAAGTGATATGTAGGAGTCAAAAGGTTACTGTGGTCTAGGAGGATTGTGCATGGAACTCATTTCCACTTCCCAGACTCCAGCAATGCTGTAGAGCTAGGGCTTGGAGGGTTAGATCATGTCAGAGGCAATGTTAAGCCTCCCTCTAGAAGTGTGAGTTCAGAGCATGGGCAGCCATGCATTATGGAGAGTGAGATGAGGATTTCCTCACACTGGTCCAGTGTCCCACATCTGCATATTCTTGAGTTCTTCACAGGTTCTGCAGAAGAGCCATATGCTCTCTAGCACAGGAATGCAAACACAGGATATGGGCTGATTTATACACTTGTAGAAATGAAGATCCAGACCAGCAAGGTGAGGCTGTAAGGAATGGTGCTGTGGTGTTTTGCAGACCTGTGCAGAGAGCACTAAGTGTGAAGCTACGTACTTGCTACTTACATACGACAAGCCAGACACATCCTGTTTTGGGGACCTTGCAGAGCTCAGGACAAGAGAACTACAATTGCAGAGCTGATTTTTTCACCCTCATCCCTGTCAAACTGGCAGTGGCTCATACACGTTTTTGCCCAAAACTTGTTCTGCCAATCACAGTTGCTCAGCAAACCTACTGGCTTGTGGCACCAGTACATCTATTCAAACTGTCATTCACTGAACAAAAAGTGCTAGCTTAAAGTGCCATTTAGACCTACTCTGCCCAACTCTGCTGGCATGGCCATGCTGACTGTGTGTGCCATATATCCGAGGGCAATGAGCAACAGTGAAGTTTGGAAGCTTCCTCAAATGAAGTACTATCATTGCTCCTCAGAACACAAAACTTTACTAACAGTCACAACTCTTAAGGCAAAAAAAAAAAAAAAAAAAAAGAAAAATACCTTTGCTCCTTTCTGTCCTGATCTTCCAAACTTCACTGTTGCTCATTGCCCTCGGATATATGGCACGTACAATCAGCATGGGGATGGGGAAAATGAAGTTGCAGAAAGAGCTCTGCTGCAACTTAATAGTATGGGTGCAGTCAGTACTCCAAGGCTCAGCAAATGCTAGGGTCCATACTAGCAGGAAATTGTGTAGCAATCAATCAGACAGCAAACAAATGACCAGTCACATTGTATACATGAAATACTGCAGGCAGCTCCTCTTCTCCTCTAATACATGGAAGGAATTTTATAGAAAATCTGGAACTAACTCAATTAAGTTGTTAAGAAAATGAGTTGGCTTGAATATAACACATCAGAAGGCAATTTGAGCCAAACAACCATAGCCAAAGATCAAGTCCTTTATTTGCTAGGAAACCAGAAGAAAGCACATCCCAAGGAGATACAACACTAGCAAATGACCTCCAGGTGCAGACATTAGATGTAAAAATGCAGTATTCATATAGGTTTTCACTACAAGGAATTTGTTCAGGGAGTGTACAAAAGTCTAAGCCCTACCCAACACTGTTATACTGAAAAAATATCTAACAGGAAAAACAACTTTTTTTTTCTTTTCTGCAGAATAGGATTTTTCCCCTGTGGACTGGTGAATGGGGGGCCACAGTGCCTTTGGTATCTGCATAAAGAGCAAATCTTTGCCTTTATAGCTCTAGTGCTAGTATACGATAGATATGTCTTTTCATTCCAGTAAAGATCTTGTTATTGTAAACACAGGCTAAAGGTTAACATGCTCTTGTAAAATTCTCCAGACCTCCATATCTTGAAAAGTAGCTTTCAGATAAAATCAAACAATCTGTGTACTTCTCCAAGGCTGCCTCCAAACCAAATTCTTCTGGTATGGCCAAGACACGACCTGTGGGAAAAGATATTGTAGAATAAGCATGTCTGTTTTATTCTCCTTCACGTGAAGGTATCATGTATATTATTTACTGCATAAGAAAATCTAATACATAAACCACCTAACTATGTGTCTTGTTCAGATTGGTAAGGTTTGGAATAAAAATTGATAAATCAAGATTGTAAGAAACCAATTGGCCAGGCTCTCTGAGAGTTAGCAGGACTGAGTTACATTTCTTGGAAGAATCTGACAGTTGCCATATATCTGCATACAAAAATAGCCCCACTCCTGGCAGTGTCTAACTGCTGGCTCAGCATTGTCTTCCTCTGGTACGCATTCTAGCCTATCTACATAAGCCTGCCACTTCAGCTAAGACAAATTACACCGTGGGTTCTTCAGAATTTGACCATGTTTTCAA
>PPHD01001485.1:0-42783 GCA_002909625.1 Bambusicola thoracicus | reverse complement strand
TCAACTTAAAACCATTCCCCCTTGTCCTGCTGTTATCTACCCTTTCGAAGAGTTTACTCCCTTCCTGTTTATAGGCTCCCTTCAGGTACTGAAAGGCTGCAATGAGGTCACCCTGCAGCCTTCTCTTCTCCAGACAATATCAGCGTTGAACATTCTGTACACTTACTTCTCTTCCTCTACACTCGGAGGCATCAGCATCATTAAATATTCACTACAAGAAAAGAAAACACATCCTTATAATGTCTGTCTTGAGATTTCCCGAGATTAAGTGGTTATTTTTTGCTTAAAGCAATCCTACTTATTAGAATCTACAAAACAAACACCAGCCTGAAAAGAGAGCCCTCCCCCTTCCTTTCTCATCTTCCTCCACAAATTCAGTGCTAGTAAAAGCTACTGACATTCATCTGTTCGATGAAAAAGCATGAAAGAGGTGGGAGTCAGAATCCTAGCTCTTCTGTACTATCCTGAGTCCAAACAGAGGAACTGCAAGAATGAAAGTATTAAATACGGTGCTTTGACACAGTAAGTGGGGCCACATGAAGTCCTGCAGTTAGGTCTGCAATAAGCGAAAAATCAGCACTGCCAACGTAACTGCCAGTGTCTGTGAGGAAAGAATCAAATCCAGAAGACTTCTCATCACACCCAGCACTGCCCCACTGAGATGTTAAATGTTACAAAAAACACACCCACACCATTAAGGAGAGAGGCAGACCACCACCTTCCTATTACTTGGGCCATGGTTCTATCAGTTTACAGCAAAGCATTATTACTGTCTGCACCACAGAAGGTTCCTATACATAGCCGCAGTCAGCAAGAAACAAAACCAAACATGTTTCAAGTAGTATCAAGTGTTTCTTAAAAATCACCAAAATAAGGTTTTCTAAGAGTGTCCAACAATGGAAGCCGTTGGCTTTAGAGTTTTCATTTATTTTAATCAAAAGGAGCTTTTGTTTTACTTCTCCTTTGCAATATCTGCAGACTCAATAATGCTGGGTTGTGATAACACATACAAGGCTACAGTCTCAAGTGGAAGCAACTGGTTTTAATCTCAGTGCACAAGGAAACACAGACAGCAATTGAAGTTGAAGACCAGTTTGCCTCTATTTTTCAAACAATTCAACTTCTACCATGGGTGTCAATATCAAAGATAAGATTTAAAACAAATATACTTGCTGATTACTCTAAAAACAACCTCAAGAAATTATTGTACCCTCTCCAGAAAACCATCACACCTTTACCTGGGAGATTTTATTAACTCTGTATTCTCAGCGAGGCCATGACCTTGGCTGAATAAATACTGGCGTTCGTGTTCTGAACGGCTATCCTGGAGATATGGAGAAAAGTACAAATCACTGACACATTCTGAAAACAAAATTTCAGATAGACTCCTTATTCTGAACTGTGACTGCTCTGTCCTTACTGCGCTATTCAAGCATTCCACCTCACTGATGCTCAACTATCAGCCTTCTTGAATGATGCAGATATGATGCGGAAACATTTCAGTTAAAGTGACTTCAAAAATCTCCTGACATGCACGCTGTGTCAGAGAAACAGGATTTACGACATTTAACTGACTGGCTTCCCTGACTGTTTTACAAAGCTAAGACCTGAGTGATTCTTGGACTTAAACACTCCCTGCCTTAAATTTGCCCAATTCTCAATTTTAAAGCTTTTCCAATGTGGAGATCCCACAGCACTATCTGGTGGCAGGGGCACACAGCACTGCAGGGTCATTTCAACCCTACAGATCAGCTTTACTTCACTATCTTCTGATGATTCCCTGATTCCCACATACTCAGATTTAATTTGGCTGAGCCATCAGGCCCCACACTTACCTTCAAGCCATAGTAATGGAGATGAACCCAGTGCTCTTCTGCTTGTCTCTTCTGCAGGAATTCATAGGACTGAACACGTCTTTGACGAGCTTGCTCAGTCTCAGGGCGGGAAAACCGTACCTAGAAGATTTGGGCACCATTAAATACAGCTCCAAAACACTTGAAACAAAACACCTCCATTACCTATTCGGCACAATGAGAACAGAAGCTAGGGGTCCTAGCTCAAATTAATCAACCCTTGTTGCCAGTGCCATCTTTACACTTGTGCAACAACTGCTAAATCCTTCCTTGCTTCCCCTTCCAAGCCCAGGGTCACCAGAACCAGATGAGGTTTCCTGTCCAATTATTTGGGTGTGAATTGTCATACTTTCTTGTGAACTGTTGCCTGAACTATCACAAAAAGGAAATTTGGACATACGGTAATTTGTTTAATGTCATCTTCAGCTTCATCCTGGGATGAATCACCACCTGCCAAAAAAAAACCAACAGGATAAAACCACCACTGCAATAAAACCACCAGAGCCAATCTGTAACTGTTTGGAGGCCTACTCTGGAAGAAGGCAGAAATAGGAACTACAGCTTACTAAACTACACAGCATATGACAGCACCACACCACTCATGTAATAGGAGAAACTGCTCCCATGAATTTGGCACTGCTGCTTTTCAGTGGCTGTTGTGGCACTTCCTACTGCTGCCCTTCAACACTACCCTGATCTCTCAGCCAGTCCCCTACACCTTTCCACAAAAATATTGATGCAACTACACTGCAAATAGGATCAGAGAAAAAATCTGGCTGAGAAATGGTTTTATAATCAGTTCACTGTTATATTAAACACCTTCAAATAAAATCACAGAGAGAACTTACATCCTACCTCTCAGAAGGAAACACAACTCACGTAGCATTTACCTTCATTAGCAGCTTCTCTTTCACGGTGTTTTGCATCAGCTTTGTCCAAGTAGGTGAAACTTGGCCTCAGCTGAAGAATTCCATGTAGTGGAGTCAGGTGAAGTTCACCTGAAAAAGAGAATTGATATTGGTTAAAAGTATTGTTTTCTAGTGCACAGAGACAGTACTTTCATCACCTTGCTACCTCTGCAACAACACAGCTTCCAGAGAACGCAAATATTTAATACAGTAAAAAGGGATTAAGTGACTCATCTTGTGCACAGAATATCAAAGGAGTATGAAAAAATCAAGACCTACTCATGCTACTTTCTTTTTTAATGTTGGAGACAGATCTTATGGAGAGCCCCATTCTGGCTCAGATCTGATCTATCTGTCAGGAGACTATCAGTGAAATAGACATCACTGTAGGCAATCTACAACAATCCTCACATCGAAACTCTGCAGTGACAGTAGAAGACAAGGGAAGGGCAGGAAGTGTTGAACAGGCAAATAAAACAGCCATGCCTCGACAGAGATAATAATACAATGTAAGTAAGAAAAATAATTTTTACTGCAAATGTATGTTTCAGGCCATCATGGACTGTTAAGGTCTTGAAGGCACCTACAGCGCCCTGCTGTATTTAAACCTTTGCTGGAGCTTCTAAGGACTCCAGGGACACTCATAAGGAAAGCTTTCACTTTATTTAGAAAAGCATCAATTAAATATGAGCCTATTCTACTGAAAACACAGAACAAACAGCTCTTATTTAACCCAGGAATTCACATGTTTCACTGATGTGAGGGGTAACAAAACAAAGTCACCTTTTCTATAAACAGCAGCTGCATAGCGGGAAACATTACTTGCAGCTTGTGAAGAGCAGAAAGTTTGTTTGTCCATCAGCTTCCTGCAAACAGATGAATGCTGTAAGATTATATTCTACAGGCAATGTGGCATACAGATATTAAAAGGCCTGGAATCAACGATTCCCAAAATGGTCTACCAGCAAATGCTTTAAATATTGAGGCTAGTTTTGTTTACCATTTTAATCGACAATCTGCATGAGGGCACTGAGTGCACTCTCAGTAAGTTTGCAGACAACATCAAGTAAGGCAAGACTGTTGACTGCTTGAGGTCAGGAAGGCTCTGCAGAGGGACCCAGATTAGTCAGATGGGCCAAGCCCAGTTACATGACAGGAACTAAAGGTAAGTGCTGGGTCATTAACAACCCCCATGCAGCAATACAGCCTCGGGGCAGAGTGGCTAGAAAGCTGCCCAGCAGAGAAAGACCTGAGCATGATGTGCGGGTCAGCAGCCAGCTAATGTGAGCCAGCAGCGTACCCAGGTGGCCAAGAAAGCCAATGGCACTCTAGTCTGCATCAGAAATATTGTGGCCAGCAGGACTGGAAAGTGATTGATCCTTTGCATGCAGCACTGGTGAGGCCACACCTTGAGCACTGCATTCAGTTTTGGGCCCTCATGACAGGAAGGATATTGACTGAGCGTGTGCAGAGAAGAGCAATTAAGCTGGGGACTACAAAACAAGATTAGGAGGAAAAACTGAGGGAATTGGGGTTGTTTAGTCTGGAGAAAAGAAGGCTAAGGAGAGACCTCATCACTCTCTATAACTGCCTGAAAGGAGGCTGCAGTGAGGAGGTGTTAGTCCCTTTTCTAGGGTGACAAAAGACAGAACACAATGGAACAGCCTCAAACTGTGTCAGGGAGGTTTAGATTGGCCATCAGGAAGAATTTTTTCATAGAGAGGGTGGCGAAGCATTGGAAGGGACTGCAGAGGGAAGTGGCAAAGCCCTCATTCCTGGAGGTATTTAAGAGACGTGTGGATGGACATGACCCTAATGGACATACACATATCTCTGCCTACCACAGAAACAAAAGAAAGCAAACAGGACACCTACGAGGAGTAGGTACTCGTTTCGTCTGTACATGTGCCATCTACATTGAGAGCAATCTGTTCTCCTTTGCTGCGACAGTAGTTTGGATTCAAAGTGTCAATGGCCATTTCCAGTTCAACCTAAAAAATGTGAAAGAAAAGACAAATAATTACAATGGCAGAACTCCAAATGAATCATCGATTAAAATAAAAATTACAGCCATCACTGAGCTTTTTTTCCCCTTCATGTTACTTGTAAACTGAACTAGTGACCAGTCCCCCATTGTGATGGTAGATTTAGACGTCTGCACAGGGCCTAAAAATGTAAATGTCTGCTGATTCTAATAAAAAAATCCTTAACACAACATACACTCTAACTCCAAAATTCACATAAGCACTCTCCTCAACTACATACCAGAAAAAAATCCTGCTATCACAGACCTATTTGTGTTCTCTTTTAACATGAGACATTTTTAAATCACAGCTACAGGTTTGGAATACGTGTGTAGGCACGGGCAATCGTTCTGGCTTTGGTTATACTTTCACCACCCCACTGATTCTCAGACAGGACCATTGATGGTTCATAGCCAGGCAAGAGAAGAATCAAGACACACAATGACTCCAAAAGACAAAGCATGCCTTCAAACCTCAACCCTCTTCTAAATACTGCAGAAGTCTTTTAAATCAATCTTGTACAGACTGAATAATAGCCAGACTTTCCTGAATTATTCTGTTTTTATACTGTTTTTTCCATTGTGACATTAATAAATAATTATTATTATCGTCTCTTAATAAACCATTCTTCTTTTAAGCTCTCCTGTAGTCTTGCAATGACAGACTCCCTATCCCCCCAAGCACAGAGATCTGGTCCCACAAGCTGCACACTTACACCAGCTTAGCAGCACAGTGTAGTGATCTGAAGCACATTCCAGACAGTATAAAACAACTTTCATGGACTGGACTCAAATGATGACCAACCTTTTGCTGCTTTGGTTTTATCTTCGCTGATAAATGTGTAACATCATCATATGTCATGGAAGCTGGACGAATTGGATACTGGAAAACACATCAATTTCATAAAAATTCTTAATTCAAAGACAAAAGAATTTCACAGAAATTAATTAAACCATGCCTGCCCCTTCACATGTAAAGCCACCTTCCAGATCTCAGTAAATGACTTTTCTAATCTTTTTGAGTCATCAGATCTCAGAGTATGGTCTAGAAAGCTTTCCCCTCTGCCCTCTGCTGCTGTCACTTCACTCTCTTCCATTTCCTGCCTCCAACACATCACTATGTACTATAAGACAACAAAACAGTACAACACATTGGTCTGGCTGAAAAAGGACGTGATAGAAGCCATCAGAACCCATTAACTGATATTACCTCTCTGGAGATGTATTAATCTAAAAGTAAAATTCATGTGAGTTTTCACCAGTAGTGTTAGCCTACACCATGTGGTCCACATTTAGCCACATGATCCTCGTTCTGAACTATTTGGGGATGCTGAGATCACAGTGTTGTGCTCAGATGAAGTCTTCCAGCAAGGCAGCAGCCTGGCTCAGAGCTGCCATTTGCCCAGAATATGCAGAGCAACCCCTCACGAAGCTGCTCCCTGCAGCACACGCTGGGCAGAAGACCTGGACAGGAGGCCATGCCAGCGAGCACCGCTGGCTTATAATGAATATCTCATCCATCAGCCTCAAAAAGCCTCCCATTTTGCGGATGGGAAAAGTGAACCACTAAGATAAAATGATGAGAGAAATTCAGTGAACAGAGAGGGAAACAGACCTTCAAATTTCAAGCATATTTCCACCTTTAATCACTCATCAGTTTTTATCTCCACAACATAAGGCGTCTCTTCTGACGACTCACACTGGTTATGAATACTGATGGCACCGTCTTAAACAGGACTGGTCCTAAATAAACATTTGTTCACTACAGTTGACAGAAATCAGCGATGGCAGAAAACGACCAAGAGTCTGCAGATTTATCCAAACTACAATAAGGACACTATCTCCTAAAGTAACTCCCTGAGGGTGGTTACAGAAGTGATTTAATGACAAGTCGATGCCATAAACAATCACTCCTCTCTTACAAACAATTTAATACTAAATGTTTCAATGGAGACCCGTGCAGGTTTGCCAGTTCCCTGTAAGAGGTAAATTAAGTTATCACTCTTTCAATTAATTTATTTTAAACAAATTTTCACTAAATAAAAGCTAACTGGAATACCTGAAACAGATACAACTTCTCCAGCAGACTTCTGGCCAGGAACACATCAATCTAAAAAGCAACACAACTTGCATCAGATAACAGCTACAACAGATGGAGCCTCAGACCTAAGTACAATCCCTAAAAGCTCAAATACTGTCAATTTTTGCCTCTGATTATGTATTATATATAAAGCTCACTCATGACTCTTGATAAAGGTTGAATCTCTGCTGATTTTGACTTGTAATACAGCCTCTTAGAGAAGAAATAACAGCACAACTACGATGAGGCAGGAGACAGTGCTGCCTATTTTTGTCTCTGAAATGAAACAAATTTTTTTGTCTGTGGAGCTGAAGTGAATCCACCATCACAGTCTCAGAAAGAAGAGGATGTTCCCCCTTTGGCAGCATGACTGAAAGTTAACTTCCTTGCTGGTGTTTTGCCATGAAAACTTTCCAAGCTAGACAAAACAAAGCCACATTTCAAATCTGATTTAATACAAGCACTTTGCCACCAACACCTCAAATCCACAGATGTGTTATGAAGATCACACATAGACGTTTCCATTTTAGGTGCCTTGTGAGATATTTCTGTCCAACCCCACTTGTCAAGCTTGCCCTTGCTCGTGTTCAGGTCCCATAAAGTGAATGGGACACTGGGCTACTGTTTGGGATGGAACAGATCCTTAAGGAAGTCCAGAACTGGAGTACAACTGCTTGTTTTTAGCAGAAGGTATAAAACCATTTCAGCTTTGTGTATAGAAGATATAAATTCATCAAAATTATAATTAGAACAATAGAACAGAAGTTGAATACCACAAAAAAAGCCACACATGGAACCACTGCTGCCACAAAGCACTTTTACCTCTTGTATAATTGGATCATCTTCTTCATTTGCCATGCTAGGATACAAAAAGCTTTTCCTTGGCTTATTCCTTGGCACAACCTGAAAGAAAACAGATATGTCATATGAGTCACTACATCTGTGCCACGTATCACACGGAGCCTAGACTATTTGTTCAAGTACACCGCTTTCTTTTCAGTAGCAATGCACTCTGTGTGTTGTGAAGGAGCGTACATGTTGGCACAACACGGCCCCTCACACCTCACCATCTCTACCAACTGCCACCAACTCCAAAAACAAACAAGAGTCTCGAAGGTAGTTAAGTTCCTGTAACACACTGATGAAAGCCAGCAGAAGAGAGAGCTAGAGCTCTGCACAGGGAAGGACAGGCCTTCAGTACTTGTGTGAAGCATACCCTTTATATCCTGTGTGACTACTGCACCCCGGCAGCAGCTGGTTTTGCAGTCAGCATGCCCGAGCTCTGAAATAGCCACAGCACTTGTCACCGTCACTAAGGACAGTGCCGTACTGCTCACCAGCCTCCTTCCCTTCCCAGAGAAATTTCCTTGGAAGTAGAAATGGAGAAAGCTTCTGGCTTAAGAGCTGGGAGAAGCAAAAAGCCTGTGGCAGCCCTGTGCTCAGGACCAGACAGCATTTACACCTGCAGCGTGCTGGCCCTGCCTCCAGCTATGTAACATACCGCAGCCTTGGCTCCTGGCTGAGCACAGACCCACCGCTCAGCCAGGACGACAGCTCTGAGACACTCCTCTGCTTCCCTCGGACCCTTCACAACAATGAGAACAGAGCTTGCGTCAACAGATCTTACTCTCACCGCTGACCCACACTCGCCTCTTTGCTGGGCTTTCTACAGAGAGGAAGAGGCAGCCAGTGACAGAGGTCTGTGAGAGGCAGAAGCATCCATGCTACATCCCTAACTGCACTGCAAGCACACAATTCACCACTTAACCATCCCAGTATACTTCAACGCACACGTGGTTTTCTCAAATCATCACGCTAACATACACAGTTATCCAAGAAATATGATAACCACTGGGCACCCTGCAGTTCCCAGAAGCACACCCATGGCCGCGCTCTTTTCAAGCAGTGTGATGTGTCAGCCCCAGCTCTGCTCTCCCCACCGCACATCCCAGGCGCTCAGTGCAGTACAGCAGGCAGACAGCTCGGCACAAAATGGGGCCTTCATTCAGAACAGAGCCGGCACCGCGAGCACACGCAGCAGGCGCGCACATGGCAGCCCCTGGAGGTGGGAGCTGCAGGCCTGAGCCCTCAGTGGGGATGGGGAACCTGCTCCTGTGTGACAGCCCAAGGGCCGGCTGTGTGCTCACCTCCTCCTTCCCTCCTGAGAATATTATTTCACTTTCCCAAACGGAAATTCAGATTTCCTGGGCCAAGGTGACAAAGAGAAACCCAACCCGAAGGACCTGGTTTCTGGTCCTTCATCCAACGCTGCTCTTTCCATTTTACATGAGATCTCCTCGGGAATCCAGCTCAGGACTTACAGAAAATGTCGGATCACAAAGATTACAATTTTTCTTTACCACGTAAGGGCACAGAATGACTGCAGGCGCTTTCAGTGGAGTACCACAACAACAGACCTACAGCGGGAAGCGGTGTGTCCCAAACAACGCACAACATCCACACAAGGAATCCTCTGATCAGCACGAAGCTTGCACTGACAAGCAGACACAATTCTGCACCTGCAGTATGCATGGCAGATACAGAAAGGAACCCCATAACAGAATGGAATTAAGCTCTAGGAGATATCGAGCATGGCCACCAGAGGATGTGTTTCACATTTTCTGTTGGCAAGATTGCTCCCTTTATAAAGGGACTTGCCTATGCATCTCAGCACCGGTGTGCAATTAGTGTGAGTCACTGAACCTGCGAGCACAGGAGGGCCGGAGATACAGATCTTCTCAGCATGACCAAGGCTGGGCTGCCACTACCACCCTCCCGCTGCCTGCAGCATCATCCATTTAGAACCAGATTTTAGCAAAAATACCGTGGCCAAAAAAAAAACCGTAGAACTGCCACGGAGTAACCGAGCCCTTTTCCTCTCAGGTTCAGCCTAGAAGGGCGTTTGGGCACCGCTGCAGCAGGCGGAGCACAGCAGTGCGCAGGACAAGTGCACGCGGCTCAACGCGACGCCCGCAGAACGGCCCAGCGCCGACCCGCGTGTGCGCCCGCCGGTAACGGACCGCGACCGCCAACACCGGCACTTCTTAAGCGGGACGGGTCGGGACCCCGCGGTGCGGGCGGGCAGCCGGCAGCCCCCGCTCCCCGCCCCGACCCCTCCCAGGGCCGTTCCCGGCAGCGCCAGGCTGAGCCGCGGCGTTCTGCAAAACGGAGCCGCAAAATGAGCCCAGGCACCTTCCGAACGTCCGCGATGACGGCGGCGCTGACCCAATTCCGCGCCGCTTTCTCCGCGCCGTGCCCCACCGAAGCTTTGCACAGTCATCCGGAGGTTCCCGCGCACCGTGAGGCGACGCCGCCGGAGCTCCCGCCGGGGCTGAGGAGATGAGGCGCTGCCAGGCGCGGCCGCCCCTTCTGTACCTCACATCACGCCGGGCACGGGCTGGGCCGCCCCGCGCCGTGTGGGAACTCCGCCCGGCAGGAGCACCGGGGGCCTCCCGTGCCGGGCAGCTCGGGCCCGACGCTGAGAGGAGCCGAGGTGCTGGGCCTGGGCCGGACCCCCGCCCGTTCCCTCAGGGCCCGCCCGGCGGCTCCTGTCAGCGCCCCGCGCCCGCTCCCACCGCCCCACGGTGCAGGCAGAGCCCCGCAGCCCAGGCCGCGCCCCCTTCACCCCGTGCCGTACACCGTTCCCGCGCAGCCCGAAAACAGCGAGAGGAGCACCGCAGCCACTCACCTGGCGGAGGGGCCGCGCGGACGGCGGGGCCGCCGGTCCCCGGTGGCGGTGCGGCGGCGCGGCGGGCAGTGCTCAGGCGGCGGCCATGTTGGTGTCACTGCGGCCGGCACGTGGGGCCCCGGCCCTCCTCCTACCCACAATGCTCTCCCGGCGTAGCGGGGCGCGGCCGCCAGGGAGCGCTGCGGTAATGGTGGAGCAAAAGAGAAAAAGTAAGTAATGGCAGCGGTGGGATTCGAACCCACGCCCCCGAAGAGACTGGAGCCTTAATCCAGCGCCTTAGACCGCTCGGCCACGCTACCGTCGTACCGGCGGTTTCTTCGGCGCTCTCTTTCGCTACACACAGCGCCGCGCTGACACCAACTCTGCCCCGTCCGCCCGAGACGGCGCCGCGGTGGCTGCCACGTGGGCGCCTGCGGGAGCCGCGACTGCACGTCCGGCAAAGCGGGACACGTATTTCAGTTCCGTTGCAGAACTAAAACTCAGTTAATTTGAAGAATCAGAAAACAGACTTCATGTTAACTGGGCTGTTTTTCTTCCCGTTCCCTTGCGGCAGTGCAGGGACTGAAAGTTGCTCGGCACGGCCCCGAGGTCCCTTCCCTGTGCAGAACTTGGATCTTCGCCACCACCGTAAGGTGATAACAATGGCACTTTTTCCAAATCAGAGGTGAACTTTCTGGAGAACTCAAGCTACCCGCCTCGTTATATTGCTTTGCGTTATATTGACACGGGAGCTGGGCAGGTTCCCACCCCTCCTATTAACGATCCCAGCCCGAGGGCCTGGCCGCGCGGTGTTCTCATCCCCAAGGGTGGACCTCTGTGCTGGGCCTGCAACCAGCCCGACTCACCGCTGCACTCCAGCCGAGGGCCGGAGCCACATCCTCCCTTTTACAACACGGGTGAGAAGTCCCGATTCAGCTCAGCTGTGCTATGTGTGTCTCGCTGCCGTGCTGCTCGCAGAAGGGAACGCGGGGCTGCAGGGAGCAGAGTAAGATCCACGTCAAGTCCTACAGAGCACAGCTGGGTAACAGTATTCTTACAGTGTGCTGGCTGTTCCCATCAGCTCTAACTGCTGTGCTTTCCCAGCTGTTCCAGTTACCCACCACCAGTCTTGCTGGGCTGAACGTCACCATTTCCCGTCTCAATAAGAATGGAGAGGCCTCCCGAGGCTTTGTTGTTCTGCTCTGTCAAGGTACGCTGGAGAACAATTTCATACTGTATAACCTATTGCAGCCACGTAGTTTAAACCTTTCCCACTAAAGCAATACAAAGGCAAAAAAGAAAAAAAGAAAAAGCAATATGAAGGCTCCAATTTTCACAGCTTAAAAGGGCTCCCCATGAGTTTATTCTTGAGAAGGAAACAAGCCATGCTCAGGATGACAGTGCATCACGAGACACTGCACCTGCCACAAAAAACTCTTTCTCCTCAGCATCCAGGCCCAATATTTCTGTTCTCAAGACCGAGCCATAAGGATGGGTCTGTAAGAAGGGAGCAGGTCAGTGCTTACATCTGACCACATTATAGATACAGACACTGCACAGTAACTCAAGACAAACAACAGCACATCACCCTTCCACCTTTCTTGAAGAAAACACTTCCCTTGTCACACGTCCAGTGACAGCCTCCCAGCTACTTCCCACTGTTGGAAGTACAAGGAAACAGGGATTGAAAGGAAAAACAGCACACCTTCTGGAAGCTTCTAGGAGTAAAATGGAACTCTGGAACATTTTGAAAACTCTACTGAGAAAAGCGACAAAAGAACAACTTCAGTGAGCAGCCAGAAGGAGGGCAGACGATGCGGGGGGGCGGGCAGCGATGCAGGAATCGGTATTTGCATGTCTGGTGTGCAAAGAGGGGATTCCTTCGTGTTGTCCTCACCCATTCAGAAACACCGCACCCGGATGAATTCCGCCAGGCCAAGCCTCAAGATTTATTCTCACCTTTTTTAAAAATACAGATTTTTATTTATTCATTGTGAATAGATTGAAAATACAGCACAGAGCGGTATCACTCAGAAGGTCTGTCAGTACAGTTCTCTTTACCTTCAAAAGAATGTCATAAATTGTGCATATTTCTGTAAACGATTTTAACGTTCAAATTCCTGTCAGCCCTCCATCCTGTGCAGCTCTGTGACACGGCACCACCTTAGGACTGCAGGTACTCTACAGCATTACAAAGTATTGGCAAACAAATTATTGATCACGGTATTTTTTCACTGAGCTATGTGGACATTTACATATCAGATCTACAGAGCTGTCAGCAATTACTGAATGTAGCAAATTAAACTACATCAAAAAGTGCCAGTAGTTATACTCTAGCCCTTTACTTACACATTTTGGACGGCTGCATTCAGTCTCCTCTCCTCCCTACATGGTTGGTGGGGTTGCTGCACATATGCCTCCTTCTCAAGGAAAACCTCAAACTCCTGGCACCAACACCTTACAGGGAAAACAAAACCTTTTGTCTCCATTCATTACAATGCCTACACTGTAAGTTTTTTGCACAAAAACTCACTATTCAACCACCTGCAGAGGTGAATGCTAATTCACCTTTCATCATCAAGTAATAATTAAATGATATGAAAGAGCAAAAAGGCCACATCCAAGAGGCTTTAGGCACTCAAAGCACAACTTGGATAGGCACTTAAAACATCCACTGATGGTGGCAGTTGATATTAGCATCATGCTTCGACATTATTTAACAATTATTTAAGATCCGCTTGCCAGAAAGAGTAAATGGGGAGTGCAGCTTTGGGGCCCAGTGCCAGGCACACTCATAAAGGAAAGGAAGAATGAGTTTCTCTTTCCTGAACAGTTTCTAAATTTTACAAGAAATAGTCCTTGTATGTGCACACAAGGAGCTCCGCTGAAATCAACTGCATCAACATGCAGCTTGTTTAGTTCTACCCATAAAAGCTCGAAAGCTTTGTTCAAGTGAGGCTGGCTGTGCATTACAGACACTCAGCACTTCCTAAAGGCTGCCCCTTCTCCATCCCATTCAACCTCCTCAGGAGACTGCTGGACCAACAAGCCATAAAGCTTTTGTGTTAATCACCTGCAAAATGACTGCTAGCCAAGATGAAGAATCAGCAAGAGCTGCTCTGTACAGCACTGCCATTTTCAGAATAAAATACTGGATTTGGGGAAGAAAAAAATCTTCATGCCATGATAATGCAACCACCACCATGTATGGCTTAAGATTATGCAGACAAGGTACAGAAATTCAAGTGTTTGGGGATTATAATGTCTTTTCCTTATAATCAGCAGTTTTCTGTAACTGACACTTAAAACCACTAAACCATTCTCAGTCTCTTCTGAACAGAGGCCTTCTAGAAAGCTCAACTGTAAACTACAGGAGATGATGCTAAAAGTCAGATGAAAACTCCCCAGTGCTAATACTATGGAAAATAAGCTTTGTACCATATGGTAGTATTTAATAAGTTACCCAACATAATCTGGAAACTTACATATATATTTGCATATATCCTTCATCAGTCAGCTCAAATCTATCAAAGCATCATATGAAGTTACTATATGAACCATAAGAGAGCAGATAAAACACACAAAGCCATTTAAACCAGATAAATTATTTTCTACACATAGACATAGGTAAATCAGCATCACCTAAGTTTTACAAATATCCCTCTGGAAATGCTGGGAAGTGTATTCTCATTGTAAGTGAGATGTTCTCGCTTTGCTGAGAACTGAGATGTCTCTGTAAAATTAACTACGTATGACCCATACAGTACAGATCACGCTACTGTAAATCACTGGGCAAATACTACTACATGAGATCAGTAGAACTCTACACAATGAGGTTGCTGTATCATACAAAGTGTGAAAATGAGAGAGGTAGCTGGATGCCTCACCTCCTTAGGATCACTGGTGGTTTTCTGATAGTAAAATATGCAGTGGTGGCAATAACACATATTCCACTCTGAATAATAACCTCACTGTCATGCTGAAAGCTTTTTTCCTCCCTCTCTCCAAACTCTTAAGGATTCTATCTAGAATTAATCTGAGAATAAACCAGTGTCCACTGAAAGAATGGGATTAGTTATTAAGAGGAGCTGTGTGCTTCACGTGCTTATATTGCACATTTACATTCACATACAAGTTTAGTGAGATACACCAACAATTAAGAAATGCTGTGAATGTAGGAAAGTTTATTTATTCTGTATGTGGGAGGGGGAGAAGAAAAATGTAAACACGCTGATCAGTTGCTGCATATAAAGCAGGACATGTGAAACCCAAGCAGCCTTTGGCTTCACTTTTCATCAAAAAAAAAGTAATAAAAAAAAATCAGCCTTCTCTGTTCTAACAGTAAAAAATATATCTATATAAAAGGTCAAGAGTGTCTGTACTACAGCTTTAAAACACTTGACAGAAGTACGCTGAAGTAACCTACATCCTAGCTGCATTTGTACTTTCACCTTCAAAAGAAGTTAGAAAACTAAAGTACAAAAAACTGCTAACGCCACAAAAATATATCTTTTTAGCTGCAAACATAGTAAGTCTTTAAAAAAAGTTTATATACAAGAACTGCATAATTGCAGTGTCATTCTTCCATCATCGCCCAAGCCTCTTCTGCTTTCTGGTAGTACTGATTTGCCAGTCTCCCCTTCATTGCTTCCATTGCTGCTTCCGCTGCTTCTGTGTAGAGATCACCTAAGGCAGGAAACAGTATCAGTCACACTGACAAGGTAAAGGCATCTCTCTTTATCGTGAAGCAATTAAAGGACAAAAAGAGAAACTGGGTTCAAAATACAGGGCCAGATCTATGGGTGCAACTGGGTGATTTACTACTGTTTGCAGTTACATCAGCTGGGAATCTGGCTTTCACTCTAAGTTCAAAGTTACACGCCTGGCTGCTGATGGCTCTTCAATGTATTTACAATGACCAAAAAAAGGAGTAACCCACAGAAGCCTCCAACAAGTCTGTATACATTTATATACCTAACATACAGATTACATAATAACTAGGACAGTGCTGCATAGGGCCTGAAGTTATGGGTGTAACTTAAAATACAAGCAGCAACCTGCAGTTCAGTGGCCTCATAGGGAGTGAAGGATAACACTAGCTTCTTGGTGTGCCACAAGACTGGAGCAGGCACCACCCACTACCCCTGTCATCAGCAAAATCTCTTCCCCCTTCCTCCCCCCTTCAGGATTTTCAGCCTTGCATCACTCACTGTCATTACAACTTAAGGGTACCGACTCTCTGAATGCTTTGCAGCAGCTGAACAGTGCAATAAAATGCATTTTTGAGGTACATGAAAAAAAAGTAAAATTACTGATTATAGAAAAAAATGTGGACTCACCTGATCTCTGTGGGTCCTTGTCCAGGTGGAACCCTCCTGTCATTAGCATCTCTGCTTCCCTGGCCAGGAGCAGATACCGGGGCTCATCCTGAGTGCCATCATATTCACCTCCCTCATCATAGTCAGTCATGTTCAGGGCAGCGTTGTACCAGTACAGAGCCTCCTTCCAATCTTGTGCTCTGATGTTAAAAACATTTAGAAGGTTGTTACCTTAGGAAACAAATATACCTGCCACTGTAGATTCAGAATTCAATTTTGCACTAGACTTTCAGAGCCTTGGTGGTCTCCAAAAACACAAGTGTTTTCACAGAGACTCACTAACTCGGCACTATATAGCGCCAGGTCACTATATCATGTGAGACTAGGGTCACTTTATGAAGTTATCAGGCTTAAATGTGTCAATGAACTCCTAAGTGAGCTTTCATTACTAGTTGCATGCTTTTGGTTTTACGGCTTAATAGCTCTCCATGTGAATGGAAGATGTGCAGCAATTAAAATATGCAAATATACTAGCCAGAAGTTAGATCACTCAGTCATGCACAGTACCTGTCTGAACCTAGATTGACACCTGTATCGTATGCTCTTGCTACCAGAATCATGGAAGGCCGGTCTCCAGCTTCTGCTGCTCTCAGCAAGTAATCAAATCCTCTTTTTCTGTTCTCCTTTGTGTCCTAGTAAAATAAAGAAAACCTCTAGAACGAATGTTTTTAAGTAAAACCACCCCTTCCTTTCTCTAACACTAAATGCCTATTCTTCTGCAGGTTAACAATGGCTACAAGCGTTGAATATGTCTAAAAAACAGGCTCCAAACTGCTGAGGAGATGAATAATAAAAATTACTTTAAAAAAAAATTCCTAAAGATACACAGCGAATTGCTGGCAATATCATCAACAGACAGTGGTTTTGGTGCTTTGTCCAAGTCCTTAACTACAAAGTCATCCATCTTCTCTGAAGAGACTACAGAACACCTAACCATCACTTTGTCTCCATTTCCTCCTATTCTCATATTACTTTTTCCATGTGAACATGATTTTGGATTTTGAAATTTTCTTTCCTTTTTTTTGTTTACCTCTAATGTGACCTCAGAAAGAATGTGATGTGGCAGCTGAGAGCACATGAGTCCTAACCCAACAATGGCTTCCAGCTCCCCGCAGTCTGCAGCATGCTCCAGGTGGAACAGAGCTGACTCTCGATCCCACTCCTTGTCCTTCTCACAGAAACGTCCAGCCTCATGGTAACGAACCATGGCCAGATGAACCTACAACACAGTAGTACAGGAAAGATACACAAGTTTAAGTGCAGATCAGATTCGTCAAAAGCCATGTGCCCATACTTCACTGAGGCACAGAAATACCTCGCTGAGGTGACTACTTAAAGTTGTGCACGCCCCTGCAGAATCAACAGCAGAAACCTTCCCAAAGGAGCCCAACTATTGCAAGTCCAAAGGCAGATGGAACACATGGGTTCCTGAACTGAGACATTCCTTACGAAATATGATTAGGTGACAGAAAGCATTACACACTTGCCATTTATTTTCACCTGCACAATTAACTCATGCAGGGAAGCACCCATACATAAATAAAAATACAAGATCACTTTTTCCATCTGGAAAGAACAGAATTACCAAATCCATCCTACCTTCCCAAGGATTGACTTCCCAATTTTCTTTTCAAGTTCTAATGCATTGAGCCTCTGAATTTCTTGAGCAACACAGGATGGTCTGTGGATGTGGATTCTGGAAGAATTGTAGAGATTCCATTTCTCTACACTTATCTGAAATATGGAATATAATACCAAATTAAAACTTCTACATTATCCATTTTGATTGCCATTCAAAAATGAAAACCTCTATTGATAACACCACTGATTAGTAACTTCTTATTCTAGAAACCAGTTACAACTATATTATTACGGCTATATTTTATAAAAGCATACAAATAGGTCTGTTTTTCCCTAGTTCAGTTACACATACAGTGGTGAGAAGCACTTAAAATGCCACAGGCTTTAAAAATCTTACTCAGTTATGTATATGATACAATTTGAAAGTAAAGTGCAGAAATGAACTATCAAGTTAGGCAGAAAAAAATCCACAGAACTATCATTTCTTTTTAAGTTAGAAACTCAGGCAGAGTCACTAATTTACATTAGGTACCAGTTACAGAGGTGACTATTTATGATGGCATTTCTTTAAGTGAAAAATAAAGACAAAAACAAAAAGGAAAGAACACAGAGGGGTAAGTTATTATTAGCAGAAATTCTGTAGCTGAAAAGGAAGAAAAACTGATATCTGATTTAGTGATGTAAAGCTAAATGGTAGATGAGTGGAACAAAGGACAAGCAGAATGGTAAACTCATTGTCTATGAACATTTCTGCTTTGTTTACCCTTGCAGAGCTTCCCAAACTGTCTTCATCAGATTCATGTCTTCGGTTGTTGTTTGAATGGCCCTATGTTAACGTAAAGATTTGCAACATTTAATTTAAAGCAACCAATGTGTGCAAGTTACTCCCTTATATTACTCCTATCCAGGAAAACAGGGACAACAATCAAAATAGTTTCCAATGGATTCTCTTCACTCAGTGATACTGCAATGTAAGATAAAAAGGAACGTGCTGAAATGTAAGGAATATAGCACCACCAAGCTTTAAACTAGATATTCTATGACAAATACCCTGCCACTTCAAAGGTGACAAAAAGAGCACTACCATTTGAAGCAATATTCTCTTTCCTATCTACCAATAAGATATCTAGTTAAGACGGTCAGGTCAAAAAGCTTTTCTTTGTAAGTTTTTATTTTAAGGGAGTAACCACCTATCCCACAGGAATACTACTCTTGCATATTATTAACCAAGAACAGTAGTAAATACTGTGATACTTCAAGCCATAACTAGTAATAGAAAGTAGAGAGGGTAAAGTCTGAAAGCAGGGCACATTCACAGATTCAATATTACTTGCTATTAAGGAATGTTTTTCAAATGCAATACACTATGCTTGGAAAAAAAAACCATAAACCAACAATATGCAATCAAATGTGATGTTTGAAATTAAACTCCTCATTACAAATAAGTGTAAAGGTGTCACAGATATTCCCAAGAGAGTAATTTTGCAACGTGAGGAAATTTCTTTCCAACTGCTTCCTCTGTTTACAAAGTCTAGATGAGGAGGAATGAAAATGAGATTCTTGTACAGAATCACTTCAAGTATGAGCAAAAGGCTTAATTCTGCTAAGCCCACAGTCAGGTTCTTACCTTCTCTCTATGATCCAGATCTTCTAGCTCACTTCTCTTCTCGCTGGGGTATCCACTGTCTCCACCATTTTCAAAATCCTACAGAAGATGAAAAAGAAAGCATCACAGAATTAGCACTATGCTTTGTAAGGATTTCAGCTCAATGCTTCCAAAGAGGAAAATTTCTGCTTGGCTTAGTGACGTATGTTGTGCTACCTCTGACAGACAGAACAAGACTTAATGACTCAGAAGATACAGTTCGAGTCCATGTTTCCTCTAAGATATATTGTAAGTAAATAGATAAAAATCAAGGATGCATATTCAATCAAGCCACGAGACCATTTAATGTAGTTTTGAGTTAAGTCTTTGTGTCTTAGGCAGTTAAAAGATAAAACAATTAATGGACAGCCCCGGTATGGCGGTCCTGGTGTAGGAAAATTCCTCTCACAAACTTACTGCAGTCTCCTCAGTTGAGATTCTCTAACATCCCACAGTATGGATATTTGCAGAGACCTAATCAATGGGGATTCTGTTTAGATGTCATACCACAGCTGCTGGCCAAAGTGCCAGAGGCACACACAGCATGCAGGCGGGGGAACAGATACATACTTTAATTATCTGTTAAAATATACCAGCTGTAAATAAGTTACTGAAGAAAAAAAAATACTATTTCAAAATAAAATATTCTTCCTTTATAAGAAACAACAAATTCATGCAGGTAATGGAACCTGCAGCACTGAGAGCAGCTGAGAGCCTTCATGTGCTCTTACTGAGCAAAGCCTTCTGATAGTTCTTTGAAGAGATATTCGCTAAGGAACTGCAATCTCATTTTACATTGGAAAGACACTCACCCTTTGGTTATCAAGCTGATCACAGTCTTTGTGAACCAAATTATCTACTTCATTGAACACAGGCCAATCTAGGACAAAAAAAAGTGCATCTTATTCTAAGGATAACATGCCTAAGGAGAAAATTCTAGATGTTATCTTACTTCAATCAGTTTCTTTGTAGAAGCATCCTTAAGAAATGAAAACATTAATTGTCTACACAGAAGTACTTTGATTAAATACAACATACAATACTACATGACACAAGACACTGCCAAGTATTTAAGAACCCTCAAGGAAGCTATGTGTGAAGAGCACTCACGAAGCACGTCCATCTTTTGGCTGTGGGGGGTTGCAGAAGAAGGAGAGCAGGGCAGAGAGTCAAACGCCACATCACTCATGCTTTCATCTCCAGAGTTTTCAGACAGGCGGGAGAGCAGGGGAGGCCGACTACCAGAGATGGTCCTCACCCGGCTGCTGCCACACTTCTCCTCTGTGCCACGTAGAATTGTCTGAGCTGATTCCTTGGCAAATTAACAAGAAAATCCCATGAGTAGTGCTTCATTGTATTCTGAATATGATACATAAGCCAACATGGCTGCTCCTCCACAGGGGCCCTCTCCACAGAAGTAGGGGGGAAAAGTAAGCAGGTGTATCTGTTGACTCCCTTGCAAAGTTCTAAACCCCAACAAAATATCAAGTGCTGGCATTATTACAGCCAGAGAAAAATCAGGTTAGGAATGAATTTCACACAAAATGTATCCCCAAGTTCCAGTCTTGCAAACACCAACTGAAGCTCAGATCAGTTAAAGGTGAGCAGTTCTATTCTCTTTTAGTTTCCAAATTAGTTTTGTGACCTAAAAAAAACACACCCTACTAACGATTTTAGCATTCAAAGCATTCAGATTTGGTCCCAAATATGTCTGTGTTGCAATGCTCTCCATTAATTAAAATTACTGCATGAATTCAGAGCCAAGGACAGATAAGTAAATTTTAAACTACCATATTTTAAACTGCAACATTAGTCATTAATGTGTTTTATCTGCCACATAAATCATATATTTGAGTTTTATTAACAGTGCGTTTAAAATCAGAATACATCAGCTATATTGCTTAGCTACACTATTTTTTTTTTTATTTCCATCAGCACTTACAAGCAATTTGTTACTATGATCCAAGGCATCTTTTTCTTTGGATGAAAGGTCAAACGGTGCAAGGCCCATGCTTTTGCAAATCTTGTTACAAGAATGAGAGTGAAAGAATAAGGCCATACCTCGAACACCTGTGGCATTGACAAAAAAAAATATGAAGGGTTTACTCAAAGTTTACATGATGGATTACTTATTAAAAGCTAGAAGTTCTAAAGAGTTTTCTGAGAAGCCAAAAGAAGACAGAAAGGAAATAAATGAGTGAAAGTAGTCTGCAGAATCTTCAACAACTATGTATGCAGAGAATATAACAAATAAACAAAATTGAAGAGAAAACAACACCAGACTTGATCCCGCTTACAAGACTTGCTGTGTTTTATGAACAACTTCACATAAGGAGCTTTAACAACATGCAAGACTTACCTCTCTATATCCATCAATGCCCATTTTTGCAACGTGTCAAGGATATGAAAGGCCATAATTACTGCTTTCATGTTGTAGGAAACTACTTCATTTCATTACTTGTTTGGCCTAAGAGTGGGCCAGTAGACGTAAGCCACAATCAGCTCCTGTTTTAAATCTGCTTGAGATAGAATCTACTAGCAACAGATGTCCTGTACAAGGACTGTTTACAACAGAGGTTCCCCAGCTGTTTCCAAGGCCCTCAGAGAAGTGCCTGTTGCTCAGCCATGTAGCTGCTACTCAGCAGACAGCAGGAAGAAAAAAAACGACACATCCACTAGCTCAAGAAACAAGATATTGGTTTTACCTAGATTGCCATCTCCAAAATCTGTACCGCTCTCTGTATGGATTTGAGGGTCCGTGTAAAGATCTCCAACTCCCTGGATATCAACAATAATGAGTTGATGTCCTGAGCGCTCAAATGTGAAGTGACTAAAGGCCTGTAAAGAACACAGATGTCTGAGAAAACTCACCCGTGAACTACCAAAACCAGCAACACTTCCTGTGACTGCTCAGAAATTGCCAATGAGAACAGATACCTGTTCTGGTGAAACAGACCTAGTAGGAACATCACGATGTAAACAGTAAGAGATTAAGACGATAACATAGTTTTGTCCCCGCATAAGCCTGGAGTCGCACAGATTACACTTGGGTATAAATTCTGGCTGACCAGCTCATGTGAAATCCTGCAAGTCAATCAAGCAGGATTTTGCCCCTGATCTTAACCTGGAGGGCGTAACAGAAACACTACCAGCTCCTCATAAATTGTTTTACTAATCATTGCCACTCAGGCTGCAACAAAATACCCAATCTCCTATGCAGTGGCTAACTAAACTCAACATTATTTGTTGGGGAAGAAATAATTGCTTCCCAGGGTCCAAATGTGGATGAAAATTTCAGACATCTGCTGAACGAAAAGAAGAACCTGTTGCCTCTGTGACACTGCTTCTCCAACCTGGCCTGACTCAAAGATGGGCTAACAGGGATAGGGGTGAAGAGCAGCATGAGAACATGCTTAATTCCTCTTTCCAGTACAGGAAATTCTGTTTCCCACACAGTCTTCTCCTTCAGAGCTGCTAGGCAGAGGCAATAACCAGCAGCCAGCAGAGCCAGTGCAGAATCACCTCTGCATAAACATTCTGGCAGTGCCGGAGCTCTGCAGCTCTCTGACACTGCTTCTGCCACCAGGAAAAGCCCCATCACATTATGCAAAAAGAAAACATGAGCATCCTCTGGAATTCTCCTTCTTCAGCTGTGCCCACTGGGAGGCCCTCCAGAACAGCTGATCTGGCTCTACATTCACTTATCAGACAGCGAAATGTACATTTGTATGCTTTAAATGCTGTGTTCCAAGAATGAGGTATAAAAAGCCCTTTGGCAGAAAGCTGAGCCATTAGGATCCTCTGGGAAGGCCTCCAAAAAAGCACTGCCAGGCCTGGGGGAGGTGACTGGTGGTGATAAACAAACACTTTCACTGCAGCAAATCTCACAGAACACTTTGTTCCCAAACTGTGAAAACACAGCACTGAACATAAATGTCCTGCTTATGTTGAGCATCACATAAATACCTTAAAGACAGGGAAAAATGAAACTAACGTAACTCTCAACTTCCCATAAAACACTCATTTGATATGCTGATCACTTTGCATTCTTTGCAAAGTATTTTAAAAGCTCTGTGAACTACAAGAATTCCAATCACTTGAAATTTATAGCTGTGTTTTTATAAGCAATCTCCGATTCACCTACTCAGACACTGCAGCTGATAAAACATATTCTTAAGCACAAATGCAGATGATGTTTATTTGGATGAATTAGATACCTGCCACCTCCTCTTGTGTATTACTCTGAGGAAATGGCAGACTACTTACTACTTACTACAAATTAAAGCCTGCCTTCATTCAAAGAGACTTTAATTGAGATTACAGGCATCAAAACTCTTAGAGGCAAAAAGGCTTATGGTTCCCAAAGAGTATTAACCACGTTCAACTCCACTAAAAATCAACAGACAGTGAAAAGCAAAAAAAGAACTGCTCAGCTCTGAAAAAGCAGGCCCCAAGTAAGGGGAGGACATACTACATAAAGAGAAATTCGTTTGGCATTGTACTGTAACGCCTGCAGTTTCCTTTCTTGGCAGTAACACCGCTGGACAGAGCCAACAAACCGCTCCCAGCAGACTCTATGGAAAGCGTTACACAAAGCCTCACTTGCGGAGTAAGACGAATGTTGTCATCTCTCACAAATCCAGAATTGGAGTTGTATTTGATGTATTTGCCCTCAATGTAATGTTCCAGATGAAAGAGAGGCTTTCCGGGTCTGTTCTTCATTTCGATTATACAGGTCTGTACTATATCCACCTAGGATGGGAAGGAAAATAAACAGTGACTAACAGAATACTGTCTTCAGATCAATGTGCGTGCGAATGCTCCAGCTGTGAACACTTTGCCAGAGAAAGAAGCCAAATAACTGCCAAGATCTGTCTGTTTAACAGAGGGATGGAGGATAAGTCATGTGCTTCTTTGGCTATTGGGGGAATTTCATAAATTAAAAGCAGTCACTTCTAAACAGTCTGTTTCTGTACAAAAAAAATCCCACTGAGCAATTCTTAGCGAACATCGGCTGTTTTATTTCTTTGGAGACTTCAGGAGCGTGCTGCAAAGAGTCTGTACCCAGATAGCAAAATACACAGTAACTACTGTAAAAGTGCTTCTTCAAAGAAGGACTGAAGACTTTATGCCATTCAGATATTTCTGTATTTGCCCCACCTCGTCCCTCTGTACCAGACACATTCCTAAAGGAGAAACCAGCATAACTCACTGTGATTACATCTTTCTCTCATAGCATTTAAAACTTGACTAGATTCCTCTCTGTGCCCTTCAACCTTTACCTCCTTTTGGTACTGTCAGACAGACAGTTATTAACCAATCCCCTTATGGAATGCAACACACATAGTCCACGTATTCAGAAGTACTCACTAGTGTTTAGCTATTAAATTGTGAAACCCCCACGAGGCACACATTTTGACCCAAGTGTCCTGTCCAATCTCACATCACAAGCAGCCTGTGGTAGAACCAAAGGCAGGACTGAAGGTCCCACAGAGCAAGCGCAGTGCCTTTCCAATTCTTTCTTCCACTCAATTGAAGCCACAGTTACAGTCAGGCATTCACTGCCAGCAGCAGATTAAAGCAGTTTATGCATATTGATGCATACCACAGATGGCCAACAAACAGCAGCTACTGCCTGGGAAGGCAGGACAGTAGCAGCCCTTCATCCTTGCATCGTAATTCTTGTCTTTTAAAAAGCAGATTGCTGCTGGAGGTGCTTTTGTTCAGGAACAAAAGACCAGCTTTGAATCTTATGTGTTTGTGCACATCCCTTACAAAGAGGACAAAAGCTTCTCTCAGTACCCTGAGCCTGGTCTGATGCTCCATCCACCTGGGAGTTGCACACAACTTAACGCTTTGCCCTTTACATACTGTGCTGAGACACCTAAAGGAAAAAGTGTCACTGCATCTAAATTATTTGGAAAATCTCCTGACCAGTCCTTGGGTCCTGGGAGATTTGTATTTGAACAGCTCCAGGTTCCCACTTCTTCTTGATATCAGTGCTAGAGAGGTATCCAACTAGGTGTGCAAGACTTAAGCATCTACCTTACTGGAGCACTAACAGTTAAGTGCCTGCTGAAACTGCTGCTGGAAATAAGTACTGTGACATCTCTGGTTATCTGAAAAGCAGCTGGGTAAACACCAAAACGAGCAAAGCAAACATCATTTGATTTTGGTGTTCAGTCAACACCTGAAAACAGTCTGACATTCACAGAGTGCCTAATTTTGGACAGTGGAAGGCAATTTCTGCCATTATTTCATTAAAACACAATTACCGTTTAATAAAAGACAGAGCAGAGCACAAGACTATTCAGCAATTAAATGTAATAGAACACGAACAACTAATCTCCTCTAAATACATTTGAAACTATCTAATAGAAGAGCAGGACTGAATTACTGCATAGCAAGACCTCTGGATGTACCTGTTTGGGTGGTTTGTGCCGGTTGTACTCTTCTCCCCAGAGCTTTGCTTCCATCTGAAGTCGGACATCCTCAAAGTACACCTCCCTGCCTACACTCTCAATGTACCGCTTGGCAACATAGTTATAGGCAGCTTTCCAGTTCTGAGTGTGTAAGAAGTTGGATAGCTTCTTCCTGAAAAACAAATCATTTTTGGATTTAAAAAAAAAAAAGTCATTTTAATTCAATCTTCCCCATATCTTTGTCTCCACTGACAAAGCCGGGCCATGAGATCAGGATTACTCTCAGTGGATCTTACATCATGTACCAGATAGATTATCTGAAAAGCAAAGCACAGGTGGGGGAAAAAGGAAAAACTAGCATTCCATATGCACGGCTCGGAGTCTTCAAAGCGCTTGTTTCATGTGCCTGCTGCTACTTCTACTCTGAACTTACACCTTTCCTGACTTTTCTCTTATCACTCCCCCCCTCCCCCCAAACAAAAAAAAAAATCCACAAAACAGAGCATGAAGGAGTTTTACAGCCAACAATTATTTTATGTAGAAATGAATAAGGAGTGCCATTTCAAACAAGAAATGAGAGGAGACAAACCCCCCCCTAAGAGAAGAGCAAAGTGCTGCTTTCTCAGCACACAAGGGTGACAACTACTCAGTATCCTCATACTCCAAGAAGGAAAACTGCAGATGTCAGTTTTTGCTCTGATTTTAACTTCTGTTGATGTGCAAATCTCTAATCCACAGGTCCTTCAAGTGTGAAGAAGACGACCTCCTGTAGGGTTACACAGTCACTGTGACACAGGCCTTGGAAGGAAGAAGCAAGTGAGCTAAGAATTACAGACAGAATTTGAAATCTGTCCAGATCTCTTAAGAAACAAACTTCACTGTATAAAACATGACATTTAATGTGCTCTTCTAAAGCCAACACTCCCTGAAGTTTATTGAACTAAGCACAGCTAATGCCATCACTGTAATGACGAAAGAACTCCAGATGGGAATTATCAGTGCACCACTGAGATTTATAGAAGATTTAGGACTAGGGAGATGACACATAAATTACATTTTCTTTGTACAGTAGGTTAAGCTGCAAAGATAAATCTGTTTCTGTCACTATTCAAAATATTCCCTAATGTGAAACTTAGTCATTAGGAAATACAAGCTAAAAGCAGTGTCAACAGATTAAGATTTGTTACTTCCTAGGCTTTACTGCTCTTATCTACACTGCTCTGCAAGCATGGAGCCACCAGCACGAATCCATTCCAAAACAATGAAGAACTGAATGACTGAGGGGGCCCCCTTTTTCCTCAAGTTCAAAAGAGACCATGCTTTTGATACTCAGGAACTTCTCTTCCCAGAAATGAAACCAGACGTGAAATGCAATCTCTTTAGATTCTGCAGCTGGAAAGTGGAGAGAAGAACCTAAAAGTGCACATGTACGTTTTCCAGGAAAGTCATATCCAGAACCTGAAATAACAGGGTACTCTTCTAGCACAGACTCAGATAGATGCTGATGCCCATACATATCTCCTAATATTCAGAAGGCAACAAAATAGCTCCTCTTGCCTTCCCTCACTCTTCACTGTTCTGGAATGAATAACTGCTAATGTTCAAGCTCTGTCTTACTCAGAACAAGATGTCTGGTACACGTGATCCAAAGGAAATTCTGGGAGGACAGCCTTCTTTACTAAGGAAGGCCATTTGAGTTGAGATTGCATGAGCTCAGCTATTCTTTCCCTTTTTTCTATGCCCAAATATGGGCCTGAAGATGGCCTTCAGACTGCACTCACACTAAATTTGAAGAACTATGGCACACTTAGAACCCAATAAAAATGAAACAAAGCTGCTGCTTCTGTATTTTTATGAATATTTTGACTCCAAGAGATAATGGAAATAGCATGAATTTACAAACTGATTGATAGAATGATTACACTTGCTGGAGCCAGGCACAGCTGCATGTTATCCATGCCACTGTGGTTACAGTAAAGGCTATGGGTTGGCTTTCCAAAGCAAGCTCACTGGATGCCTGCATCACACTTACTTGCATTTTCCTTAAGAGAATGATCTGCTTTCTGAATCCCACTCCCTGTGCTGTGGTTGGAGTTGCAAAAACATGAGTAAACCGCTCAGCTACAGCTTTTAGAAATGCAAAGCAGGGAGCCAATGGGGAGCTACACTTCACATAGACGCCACATCTGTGAGAAACTCCAGTCACCACAGAGGAAAATACTGCAATAAAGATAAAGCTGGTAAACACTTACGTTCTGAAACATTCTCGCATTGCTCCACGGCCAAAGGGCTGCAGAAAAAAAAAACAAAAAACCCGTCACTGTCATTTTCACAAAGTTAATTTCTAACCAGTAAGAGACACAACAATGTCCCCCCCTTATACCCTGGAAAAAGTAGTTCTCAAATAGGCTCTATAGCACATCTAAGCCCTCAAGGAAAACTGAAAACCCACCAGCCACTAAAAGTAGTAATTTGGGGAAAATCAGCAAGGTGATTCCAACTCATCACTAATCACAGGATTTAACTGCCAAGTGACAGTAGCTTCTACCCCCACAAACTGAAAATAAGTAGGCCTACTGCAAGGCAGATGAGGCCAGCAGGAAATGGGAGGACTGAGATAGGAGAGAGATCTCTGGGAAGAGTATCAAATGCCTCTTACAGTGCTGATGGGGAAGGTCTGACTACACATTCAACTCTGTTGTGGGGAGAAAAGTATGCTGGGATACTAAAACATAATGAATGAGCCAGAATAGAAAAGAAAGAAGAGGAATCAAAGCTGTTATGTGAGAAAAAAATCCTGCTGCCACGAGTCATTAATAAGAAGGAAACAATAAATTTGAGTGCTAATAAACATGAAGAGCAGCATGATCTTACTTGTGAAGCCATCTTGATGAGAACTTCATCTTCAACCCAGTCCCCAGTGACTGCATTGTACCTGCAAAACCAGAAGTTATGCTTCTTAAAAATAATGCAGAACAAACCAAAATCCTCCCATTTTCACCACCTATACTTTCTCATCTCCAATTAATTGATTGAAAGCCCTGCTGCCACCCAATACTACTTCCAGTCTTTCTACCATGCCCCTGCGCTCCGTACATAGTCCTTCAGGTGAGAAAGAAGAAATTTATCCCTCTTCAAATGGACATTGAATCCTATCGACAATAAACAGACTCTGCTACCAAAGCCTGAGTTTTACAAAGATACAAAATAGGCCTCATCTGCTTTGGTAGTAAATCTTTTCTGTGATGCCTAGGCAGCTCACTGGGGGCGTGAAGAGCCCTACCAACCTCTACAGGCTATGGCTGTGACAAGCAGAGGGGCGTAACACTGCATTACTAGAGGAGCAAGTCTCTGCACAACCCCATGGTAATACGAACCATCACTCCAGTTTCTCCTCACCCCCTTAACTCCCAATACAGTAAAACCCAAACTGAAAACCACAGGAGCTGAGTCACCAACACAACATTACTTCCAGCCTGACTCTCCAGCCCTGCCCCATGTATTTTATGCATGTATACATTTCAGTTACCCCTTACATACTCTGTATCACCCCCATCTCCAGCAGGCAAAAGAGAGCTGGGAACAGAAATACTCATCTCTTTTGCATGGGATATTTGAGTAGTCCTAAACCTGTATGCAAACTATTTCAGGACTGAAGTAGTGTGGCAGATCAGGACCAGAGGCAGTCTCTGGGGAAGGAGAGTGCAGAGTGACAATGTCATGTGATGGGAAGGGAGGCCTCCAGAAACGCTGATGCTCAGGGGTGATTAACAGGCCTCTAACTCCTACCCGTTCCTCCTAGAAACCTCTGTCAGTAGGGTAAATGTTTTGGCAAAGCCAGTGCTAAAGCACTGAGAATAGTTTACAGGCCAGACTGGGTTTCAGCACGTACACCACGCTGAGCTATTCCGGGCTTTGTAAGGATGTAAATTCCAGCCACATGCAGCACGGATAAGCAACAGTGAAACTTATTTTGGGAAAGGCATGGAGTGTAGCTTTTTTTTCTAAACTACTTAAATACTTGCAATATAAATATAAAATACTATGCAAAAACTCTGCTTCTTTATTGGATTTTACTTCCTTATTAGATTAAGTCTACAGAATTAATAAGGCAATCAGAAGACACTTGATTTCTATCTGTATAGTGAAACTGCTTAGGTGGAAGAGGGAAAAGAACAAGATAGTAGTTTGCTGAAAGGTTTAACTTTCTGACCGTGTGCAGTATTTATGTACTCCTGGGAGGTTTAGTTAAGACACACTCATTTTGGACACTACTGAAAGGTCTTCAGCCGTATAATTACACACACTCTATACCACACAAACACAGCCCTTGCACAAGACATCACATTCTGTTTCATTTCAGCATTAAGAGCAAAAAGCCTGCAGACCTGTAGCGAGTGGCATGTTCTGTCTCGATGTCCTCAAGATGAAATTCTGCCCAAGGATCAGGCATGTGCTTAGCTTTTTCAATAGCATGTTTCCAGGTTTCCTGAAGGAGGAGCAAACCAGTAAATTATTTACAGTTAGCAGCAGCCCATGAGAAGGGCATTTTCAAGAGCACATGGGGATCTCAGTGTTACAAGGAGGTACAGCTGCACAACTTCCCAAAGCACTGCTGACAGCAGGAGCAGAATATGGCAGACTTCCTCCATCATTTTATTTCCCTTTTTCTATATTTGCTACAGAAGATCACCCTGATATTTTACAGTTTCAACCATAATGAAGTAGGTCAGAAATATACCACATCAGGTTTCATTTCAATTCCTACCTTCAGAAAGTTACTGAGAACAAAAGCTGGTATAGTACACACCAAATATAATTTGCAAAAACTGTAACTGGCAAACATCCCTACTATACAATACAAATGGCAAAGTCACACCTAAATGACATGAATTCCCTTCTACTGTTCTATCTTTTTGTAACTAACAGCATTTGCTGGCAGTATAAGCATAAAAAGAACATTAGCAGTAGAGCAATATGAAGGAGGAAAAACAGTCCGATAATCACCAAAGCTCACAAACTGTGCTCAGTGTAAGAAAGTAGAGCACTGTAAAAATAGATCATTATAACAATCCCAGACTAGTAACCATTTCAATGCCCAGCAAGTCACCTGCAAAAGCTCAGAGGAGTTCACTGGAATTTCACATCTTTCTCTGCCAGCTCTATCAAATGCATTTCTCTCAACACTTTTATCACTCGTTTTATATTGTAATGCTCTTAGAGAACTGGAGCCGTGATCCCATGCTGCCTTCTGTAAGGTGAGCAGGAGAACGGACCACGCTGCTCCTTCAGTCAAACAGCACCTCTGTGAGTAAGGAAATACAGACTTTGCTACTGCCTCTGAGACCCAATTTCAAATATGCAGAAACAGTAACAATTACTATTTTTACAATTTTATTTTTCCACTTGGTATTTAAATCTCAGCCAAAATGTTTAAAAATGCAGTATTAAATTGATGTCATTGCTGAAATAATAGGTTTTTGAAGAAGCCAAGTTTTTAAATGGCCACATTTCTTCATATTTTGGCAGTAAATCAGCACACTAACAATTTAAACATGTCCTTTTCCACCAAGAAAGCCATGAAATGAATGCAAAACTACAGTAAATAAAGTAAGGTTAAGGGACACAATAAGAAAAAATTCTGTGTGTTTTGTAACAAAAATGCTGTTGCCTCAGAGCATGCGATGATACACATTTCATACAGGTCTGGGCACACTTAACTGTATATGGAAAGAATAGGCAGGGACAGAAACAAGGAGCATTAGGTGGTCCCTTACCTACATCAAACCATTTTCAAGTAGGGTGCCTCTCCAAAAGGCCATGTGTCCATGATACATAGAAATGATTTAAATAAATGAGATTTGCATTTGATCTTGCAAGGTGCTCTGCATACAGCTCTGTTCTAATCTTCAAATGAACAGAAAGTCGGATGCTGTTTAAGTGTACTGAGTGCTATTTTCCTCCAGCATATGGCTGCCATACAGACCAAGCAGACACCTTGCTACCATTCTGTTCTTGCCCACGGTAGGAAATACGGTAAAGAAACAGCTGCAGAGGCATGCTTTAAAGGAAGTGCTATTTCAGGGTGAAGAACAACAGGTGAGTATTGTTTCAGTGAACAGCTATCTTGATCACATATGGGCTGAGGCAAGCAGTTCTTTCAGAAAAAAAAAAAATCATGAACAAAAACAGCCATAGAAGGGGAAAAAAGGAAAAAAAAACGTTATGCATCTATTAGATATGGTGTTCACGTTGTTTTAACCTACCCGACTACGGTCAACCACAGAGCCGTGCTTAGAGCGATGCTGTGTGCCATTCTATAGGACGCATGAGAGACATAAAAGTAGGAAAACACAGGTGATAAGTCAATGGATTGACAAATAGTCTCCTCTCTGTTAATTCAAAAGAAGTTTTTTTCCACTTAAAAGCCACTCGTAGACTGAATCCCTCATTTAAGTTAATTTTTAGAACATCTGTCAACAAACCTGTTCAAGTTGGCAATTTTTTCATTGGCAGATAGGAGTTAAAAGGGTCTTGCTCAGTAACTAGCAAGTTAATCACTGCTGAGGGCTGTCTGAAGGCACAGCACTGGCAGTGACTCTTCCATCTCTGCAGTTCCTTAGCAATGCCCCACCCTGCCAGCACCTCTGGGGTCTGCAGGCAGACTCTAAGGCTGTGGTGGGTTAAGGTGCTGTCAGCCCTGGCTGGCTGCTTCGTTCTGTGTCAGAGCCACCATTTCTGTGACTTCAGCAATGTCTGCAAAGCTGCCTGCTCCACATCTGATCACGTTTCATCTGTGCTAGGAGCCAAGATACCAAAGCAGGCCTTGCAAAGCCCAAAGCACAGCACACATATTCTGCTGTCCCTACTGCAGGACATAAGCTTACAGCAGAAGCAGCACGACAGCTTAGGAAAGAGGAAATTACTGCAGTTTAAGTCCTTATCAGTTTTATCTCAGGCCACATGACTCAGAACTCCCACACATATGCAAACCCAGGGGCAGGTTTTTACTACTGAATTAATTACAGACCAAGCTCCCCACGGGTCTTAACTTGTCTAGCACAGCACACATGAAGATCTGTCCCATCTGTACTAAACATTTACTCCTCATATTCTTTAGCAAATGTACATTTTAATGCTTCTATTAACTAGCTTTGGCAAAAACCTTACTGCAGACAAAACGGCTTCACTTTTGATGGATTATTTGTTAGCTAACTTTCATAAAACCTCTGCTATTTCTGCAGAAATAAAGCATGCATTAGACATAACTGAGATTTCAGAGTATCCATTAAATAAACAACAATAATATTTTAATAATGGATGTATTAATAAAACTCTAAACCTTAAGTCTAGAGAAAATCTGAGGGCCATTCCAGTTGAGCACGAGCAGTGCATGCTATGGGTACCCAACTATGCAGTGAGTATCACTGCTGGTTTTGAGGCTTTGTCTCCTGGGAATTCCCCTCCCGTCCTAAGGACGGTCTGCAGTTCAATGGCAGTGGCAGACCACTGGCTTCATGGAATTAACTGCAGGTCTGGAGACAAGACTTACTTATTTTACTGAAAAGCATTAGTTAAAAGAAACAAAGCAGTTACAGAACATTTCTCTCTCATGCCAATGGTGCAAAATCCAAACCTTACTGAAGGCTGCAGGCAGTACTTACCCTGTAGTTAAAGGAGTTTCTAGGAGAAGAGCTGGAACTGTACTGCTCGGTTTTGGCTAAGCTGCTATAATAATTGTCAACTTTACTACTGGCAGACTTGTTAGAAACTGGATCATCAGTTATTGGGCAGATATAATAGTTGTCTTCATCATCACTGTCTGCATCCAGATAATTTCCAGAGGTCGCTTCGGTCGGTCTAGCATTGTCAATGCCTTCCATGCGGAAGATAAGGTCCTCGTCGGCCATGTCTGCGGGAGGGCACTTTAACTCCTGCACTGAGGGAAGCAGCCGCTGTTCCAACACACATGCAGGCAGAGGGGAGAAGCTGGGTGGGAGAGAGAAGGAAAACAAAAATGGAATGAGCCATTATTCAAAGAACAAACCCTACATGGGACTGCTCACTGGCCAATAAATAAATACGACCTGCATTTGGCTGTATAGAAGCGAGCCCTGAGTACCTCCGTGAGGTTTTCAACTCCTCAGTGCTAGATCTGGGTTTGCAGAAGGCAAAGGCTTCAGGGAAGGCTGTTTTAAAATCACTACAGGACTGCCAAAGTGAGATCAGCAGGCAGAGCAACCCCAGGAGACCGCAGGGACTGCACACCGCTCGTGCTGCTGTTCGCTCACATTCCCAGTTCATCCCTGCATGCTTTTACCCCTCAACATCTGACAAGTGGAGTTTCACAGCACTGATCTTAGGAACTCAAGGGAGCTGGGCCTCACACATCACATGGCTGAGCCCTCAGTTTTTCAGGACAACTCTTACTAAGGATATTGAATATAAAATTAACATACAAAATTAATAGCCAAAGGAGTTTGAAAGCATTACTGGGACAACTCAGAAGACTGCCCACGGCACTGCTAAGACTTAAGCAGGCATTAGCTGCCATCCACCAAATGGCCCGAAGCACATTGCCCAGGACAGGACATCCCTGGGAGGACAAAGCACAGAGGAGGCCATGGAGGACATCCTGGCACCGAACCCCACTGCTGCCAAATGCAGTGCAGGTCTGGCAGTCTTCTGTGCATCCCACCACAGTGATCCCTGTGTACACCTATCTCCATTCACCAAAATAAGGGCTTCCAAATGACAACATGAGGAGCAAAGGATAAAAGGAAAGAGTAACTCAGGAAAACCTACAAGAACAGCTCTTGCTGCGTTTTCCTTTATTTGTAAGCAGCTGGGTTTATCTGTACCTTTCATGATGATCAATAGCAATTGGTATATGGCAAAAAAACGTACCACGTTTTGAAGGCTTACACTGTCCTCCCACTGATTTAAATTTGCCATAGCAATGCAATCACCCTCCCAGTGCTCCCAGCGCTTCCGCAGCTCCCTACAACATCAAACCCCTCCTCTCCATGAGGCTATGGCCCACTCGGGTCGATCCTTTCTAATGATCTGCACTATTTTAACAGCCCAGATAACTGCAGTCAGTGCAGCAGAAGATAGTTTGAAGCACACTTCCAAAAACCCTGTGGGGAGAGCAGAGCCCATCGCCACTGGAGCTGGGCACCGGCCTGCAGCTAACGCCAGGGCCCTGAAGTTCATCCTCTGCCTCGTGCAGGTCATGCAGCAGCTAGAATTACAGCTGGGCTATTCCCATCACACACAGCTTAATATAAAAACGCTGTCCTGGATTAATGGTTCCTGTGCTTAACAAAAAGAGACAGCTCAGTAGCCTCAGCTTTTTAGTGGCTCCCTGGATTGTAAGGGAACAGAACAGGGAAGGTTTGGCTACCCCTGGGGCCGAAGCGAACTAAGCAGAATGAAAGTTTAAAAGATAAAAAAAATAAAATCAGATATGCAGCAATGGCAGAACACACTAAAATATGCTCTACTTTTTCTAAGTCCGGGAGCTGACATTCTTGGTATATTTTGATAAGGCCTTCTGACACATTAAGCAGTGTTAGAGATCACAGGGAGTTCCACAGCAGTACCAGAGGAGCCGCCCTGCAGCACAGCCCACCTTCCCACACAGCCCTTCCAAATTCCTGACATCGCTCTCAGCGAGGCAGAGCACTTGGGATGCACAGCTCCACTGCTGCAACAGACACGCAATATAAAAAAGGCGAGGTGAGTCATGAGCGTGTTTTTTCCTGGAGCTCAGGTTCCACCCCAGCCATCTCAGCACGGCGCTGTGCCCAGCAGCCTCTGCCCAGGCAGCAGCAATGCTTCAGCAGGCGAACACAAGCGCTGCCCTGCAGCTCACACACTGCCGGCCACCCCAATGTGCACGGTACCATTCTGTACAGGGAGGATTTTGCCAGTTTGCAGACCCGTAACATCTTCCCTTCCACCTCACAGCATGGCTTCAGCCAGGCGGCTTCCAGCACACGGAGGTGGTGGCTGCAGGCCCTGCAGGACTGCAGCAGAGCACCTTCCGTGCAAGGGCTTGTTTCTGTCCATCACCTGCTGCACACGCTGCCAAATTCATGTGCTGGCACAGGAACTCTGCTTCTAAGGGAGTATGGTGCCCAGGCTTTGCATTGCTTCTCTTCACCCCAGGCTCCAGGTGATCTTCTCAGTACAAGTACCCTTTTGCCTTCACTCCTGCTCTTTTCCACTCATGCTACCAAGCACATATCTATGGGGCCGCTGAGATACTGAGGACAGCATGAACAGCCAGACTGGGCCACGGCCACGGTGCTTCCAAGTGAAGACCAAAGAAACCCATGCAGAACAATAACCTGCCCATACCTACACACATTCCTCTCACTGCTGGAAGCAGGGAGCTTCAGGTTTCAGGGCCATATCCCTGAGGTCTCTCGTGGATAACACCATCCTTTGCCAAAACCAATGTCTGTCACAGCTTTAAATCCAGCTGCATCAGGACCTCCAGCCACACTGAAGAGAACAGACTGAAGGGAAACCATCTCTCTGCCATGCACATTTGCTACTTGTTTCTTCTGTCAAGAATGCAACATAAACCTGATTCCTTCTGGACTCCCTCCTGGTCTCTCCACTGCCATTCAGCTCTGAGGTCGCAGCCAAACTGACCACAGCTGAACCGACAGGCGAGAACAACCCGGCTCATGGGAGCGCACCGGGAGCGCCGGAGGCCTGGCCAGGAGCCTGTGGGCACAGCACAGCGCTGCTGCCTCTGCACAGCCTGCACGCAGCGAGGCCCTGCAGGAGGGCCGGGCACTGCCTGACTCCACTGGGCATCTTCCTCCTTAAGAACAATGCAGATTTACGAACATCAGCATAGCATCAGCATTGCTCCGTCAGGGTTAAGGGTACTCCCTGTGAAGCGACCAGAGCCCAGCAGCAAGCGCTGCCAGACCCCCCTATCAGTGACCATGTTCTCTACCTCCTACACTGCCACAGCTCTCAGCACTTTAGCTTTAATTACTCACATCTCTCTGCTGGATGAAGAACAAGAAGGGTGGGACAACTGCAATAATCACCCAAACCTTCACACAAATTTAGCGCAGTTTATGCAAATATTTCTTGAGATGGATAAATAAGTTCTTCAGATGGATATTATGCATATACTGCAGTCAGGCCTGCCTGTTTTGTTGTCAATTCAAGGGCAAAAGTAAACTGCACAAAGCAGCACATCCTGATTTGTTCCACACGGTGCATAGCTTGAAGTCCTGGAGCTCTGAAAGCAACGGCAATCTGCACTTCCAGCACATGGCACCTGCTGTGTTCTTAGCACCATGCAGGTATCAGCTGTCCTGCCAGCACCCAGCTAACAGGAATAACACGTTTTATGTGCTGGAAAAAATGAAGCCGGAATAATCAAAGCCCCTGGAAGAGACAGAAGGCTGCCTGGACACTCAGAAAACACACCCACCAAGTACAGCGCTCATAGGCGCTTCCAGAATCAAGCCCTGAAGCACACAACTTCAGGCAGCCGCACCTACTGCCTGGTTCTGGAGCAGCCGCACCCAACCAGATCCATCAGCCAGCCCAGAAAGGACAACTGCAGAACAAGGTGTTCTGCCCTATCTCAGTGCTGCTCCTCAGCTCTGTGTACACACAGCCTTCCTCCTCCGACAGCAGCAGACAAACCCCAGGTCCTGCAGGGCTCACAGCCTCAGGAGGTGCAGCACAGCTGCAGACAGATGGTTGCTGCGGGGCAGGTCGGCGGCTGCAGGCAGACACACACAGCAGGTGCTCCAGGCCCGGGGCGTTGGAGCAGCAGCAGCAACAGGAATGCTGCCACTTGCTGTGTAAATTGAGCACTACTACAGAAATCCTTTCGTCTTTTGTCTCTCTGTTGTTCTTGGAACTGTGCTTCTTGTAAAGGGCTCAGGTTTACCTTGAAAGTGTAGTCACTAAATGCTGTCCTCGTGTAACATGCTCTTTAAAACAGAATTCAGTAGCCAAACTTTAACCACACAAGGACTGTTCTAAACAAGCTTTTTTTTTGACCAAAAGCCTTACAAAAAAGCCTGAGCTCCATTCCAAGGCTTACATTCTGCACTGCTGCATTACAGCACAAATCCACACCATGCAGCAGCTGTTACTGCTGCTGTGCTTCCACCGTTCAGCCTCTGATGTCCATGGCAAAGCTTTCCTCAGGCTAAGCAGCAAAGAAGAGCACACCGACCCACTTTTCCTTTAAAAATCAACCTTGTGCTATGAGACTGAAGGAGAAAATGTAAAATACAATCAATTATTAAATCTGACCACATTTCTACTAATTTCAGGCTTTTCCAATGATTGTCTCAACTACTTTTTCTTTCTCTCACCATTAAGAGCCACGCCACCAGCACAGGGAGGTGAGCTGCAAGGACAGTGCTCGATGTTATCAAACACAGTGCGTGTGCAAATACACAACCAGAGGGGAAAATTCACATCAGAGTGCTGACAAAACACTGCTTACTTCTGCAGGGTGCCTGCTGTGATGAAACAGCTGGTACAGCAGAATCCTCCAGTGAGACCCCGGCAGCCTATGCACACGCTTTAACTCATCCCAAAGAGCCCCGAGGGCTCCAGAGAGCAGAAGGGAGCACCTCAGATATCTTTCCAGGGCTGTCCCCGCTTTGACACCATCCTCTGTGCTCCTTCAGTGCAGGGCACGGGGACAGGGGCTGCCCTGGAACAGCCCAAAGGTCTGTAGGGTTTTCGTTTAACACATCCACCAAAGCCACCAAGCAGGAGTCCTGCAGCAGCACCGAGCTGGTTTTCTGGGGGGGAGAAATGGGCTCTTAGAGATTTGAAACGTGACCTAAGCGACCCCAAAGGCCGTGCACCGTACGAGGCCGCCGCTGTGCATCATTACAAACCACAGACACAGAAGCAGCATGCCGCCGAACAGCCCCAGCGCTGTGAAGGTTGCAGCGCAGCACAGGCTGCGTTCCGCAGCGCCCAGCAGCCCCTGGGAAGCCTGCAGCCATTCGCACCTGCGCTGCTCACCGGTGAGAGAACAGGTTCAGCGAGTCGAGCTGACCGCCCTGATAAGAGCAGGGCGAAGGAGGCAGGGCTGCGGGGATCGCTACGGCAACGGCGGCCGAGGCGCCCGCAGAAAGAGACGGACAGAAGAGGAGCTCGTCAGCGGACTCGCGAACGCCCTTCCGCTGCCACGAACAGCTGTTATTTCATTGGACTTTACGTTCTGGGCCGAACAACACCGAGGAAATAGCCGTGACTGATTTCTCCGTGGGCGCCCGCCCAGCGCTCCAGCCCCGCGCCGGCCCCGCTCCGCGCTCAGGGATTCCCGGCGGAATCCTCTGCCGTTCCTGGGCACCCTGAGAGCTCCCGCCCAGGACGGCTGTCCGGACGGTCCCGCCGCGATCCCACCCGGCCGCGAAGCACCTACCGGGAGCCGCAGAGTCCGACGCCGCAGCGGAGCGGTCCCGACAGCGCTCGCAGCCGCCTGTGGAGCGGAGCGGGGCAGGGCGGCCCTCGGCTCCCGCCCACCGCGCTGACTGAGCCGCCTCGCGGCGCTCTGAGGGCTGCGCGTCGGGCCGGCGGGAGGAGCTTCCCTCGGGCTGCGTTTTGTGTGTGTGTGCGTGAGAAAAAGCAGTCCCAAACGCAGGTTGGAAGCTGTGGAGGCTGCAGCGGAGGGCGGCCAGGCGCGCTGCGCGGGGCTCGGTTGCCCTGTGAGAGACCCCGGCGTTGTGCTCCGGATTTCCAATGCCAAACACTTCACGGCTGCTCAGCGCTCCCTCTGTGAAACACATCCGTGGCTGAGCTCTTCCTCAAGGTACGAGCTGTGGAAATATTAAACAAAACTTCTTCTCCCTTTATGGATCATAGGGGAATTAACGTAAATAGGTTCTGGGTTAAAGAAAAACGTATTAAGATTAAATACGAGGTACGGGCCCACACACAGCACCCCCTCCGTTCAGTTTCCCGCCAACAGCGAGGCGCAGCAGAGGAGCACCGCAGCCCACACTGGCCCAGCCCGGCAGCGCCGCGCGCAGCTGCGCTGTGGGTCAGAGGTCAGAGGTCGGGCCGGGCGGCACCGGGCCGCGCGTGCAGGCGCCGCGTGCTGCTGACGCCTGGCCGGGGTGCTGGCGCCACCTGCCGGGAGCGCGGGGCCCGTTGTGGCGACGCCCTCGGCAGTTCCGAGCCTCTGCACCGGAGGGCGGAGTGGCCGCGCCTACAGCGCTTCCCGCGGAGAGGAGCGGAGCAGACGCGCACTACCGCGCCCGAGCACGGAACGACGGCGCGGGCGACGCTCCGCGTGCAGAAGTGCGGCTCCGCCTGCTGAAAGTGGCCTCGCGGGCCGCTCTACCACCAGGCGGTAGCGTGGCCGAGTGGTCTAAGGCGCTGGATTTAGGCTCCAGTCATTTCGATGGCGTGGGTTCGAATCCCACCGCTGCCAAGAAGTTTTGTCCCGCCTAAGCGGCGGCTCCTTTTCGCGGCCGGCAGCCGCCCGGCGAGGCGCGGGGCTCCTGAGCATCACCTCGCGCAGCGCCGTGTTGCGCTCGGTACAGCGGCTCTCACCGCCGCCCTCTGGCTACGGAATGCAGGCGGGGAGGCGGAGTGCGGTGCTCGCTACGCGGCCACGCGTGTGCCCGTGCCCTCACCGCCCCCCGGCTCACAGCCGTCTGCGTGCCCCGGCCTCCTTCCCGCCCATTCTCGCTCTGCGCTCCTGGCTGCTTCCTCAGTGCGTCCCGGGGGAAGGGGGGCTGTGGGAGTCCTTTCACGCGGGACAGCCCAGCCCTGGCAGATGTGGCCGTGCAGGGCCGCCCCCAGGCCCTGCTGCAGGGAGGCACCGCACCGGGCTTACGGAGCTTCACGTTCTCTTTTATTTTCCCTCATATGCAGTGACACAGCCAATGCACAACGAAAATTCACACCATGTGAGCACCGTGCAGCCCACAGGTGCGATTCACAGCCGTGAGCCCTCCACGTGCTTCCTACGCACGTTCCTCAGCTCCCTACGGCCACGAGCTGCATTCCTGCTTTTCTCCATCGGTGGGCTGTGCCCTGTGTTCCCTCTGCAGCTCCTCGCGCACTGCAGCAGTCAGCTTGGAAAGCTGTGTGACTTCAGCGTGTCTCGGTGATGGACTTTGGCTGTAACTGTTGACAGTGTTGGTGGTGGTGTTTAGGTCTGCTTTGTTTTTAATCTAAAATAGGTGCCTCTGTTCTGCACTGAGGCCCGTGGGTGTTGTGGAGCTGGGGATGTTCCATGGGAGCGGTGCTGCAGGGGGCACGTGCAGCCTGTGTGAGTCACTGCTGGGCTTCCTTAAAAAAGTGCAAAACTGAAAGGTCATCAAATCTTAAAGAAAGAAAAATCAAACTTAAAATCGCAAGGAACAAAAGCATCACTCTGGAGAAGCCGTGCTCGCTCCGCGCCTCTGCTCTGGTTTTGATGTAATGCTCCACAGAATCAGCGAAGGTGAACTTCTCCGGGCTGTAGCCCAGCTGCCTGCGGGCCTTGTCAATGCGGAAGGTGTGCGTTGTGGAGATGTTCTGCACCTGAGGGCAAAGGAGCCAAGACACAAAGTGTGAGCGCAGAGCAGAGCTGAACAGAGGCTGTGCATGGCGGCCAAGGCCCCCTAAAACAAAACGTAAAATTCTATTTAAAAAAACACATATCAAAGTCCTACTGACTGCTGACATATGTCACGTGGTCTTTTTGTTCACCTGATAGGACTGTGCCGAGAGTCCAAAGAAGCAGCAAAGGCTGCACAGCACAATCTACTCCTGAAAATATCCACAAAGTGTTCTGCGCTCTTATTTACATAAGGACGCAGTAAGAGCCATCCCTGTGGTGCTTGAAGGGTCTTCAAACGTTAGGTCCCAGCTGTACTCACATGGTATGTGTGCATGCTGTGGGAACAGCGGAGCTTACAAACAAACCTGTACCTCATTTCTGGTCAGCAGAGGTGACAACTCAACCAGTGGTTTCAGTATCAGATGAAGATGCTCCATTACTGTGGCTGCAGAAGAAAAGATTTCTACTTGAGGTAAGAATAGCCAGTTGCTGTACCATTATGACTGTGGCATATCACACTCCATATTTGATAGTGAAGGATAATCCTGTGCCTAAGAGCTCAGGGCACTACCATTAATGCTGACAAGGAGCTGGGTTTCATCTTTCTTGCTTCAGTCAGCCTGATTTTAGGGTGTGTGTCTCAGAAGGGTTTGGAAGGCTGTAATTGGGCTAGCACAAAGAACTCATACAGATGTGATAAAGCCAAACTCTTCTGGGGTAGATTCAATTTAGTGGCACATGGGTTTGTTTTGGGTGGAGTATGGGAGAAAGGAGTACGAGAAATTAACCCATGCAGGCAAAGCTGACAATCTGCAGGTATTTCACGGAGTCGTGGATTTTTACAGAAAACCTTTTACATCTTCCATGAAGCTGCACATCTGGTAAGGCCTATAAACAACCAACCAACCCAAACCACCTGTTTTAGTGTCACTTAACTCATGGATCATTCTGGTTTCAGCACACACACATGGCTGAACTTCATGCATAAGCACTGCACACAAGATGAGCTCACAGCATATTTTATATGTGAAAATAGAAACTGTGGCCACAGTAAGGAAATAGAACAACCCACAACATTATATTAGCGTTGGGAAGAGGGGTCGCTTGGCAGGACAGAGAAACATCAATAAAGTATTTTTACCTGATGCATAAACTAAGGAAGTAGGAATAGGTATCCATGGCTTACTGCAACCTAATCTTTCAAACTGAAAGAGATTAAAGAAAATAGTAAAAAACCAGAAACCTCAAACAAGTTTTAAAGTATTTAAAGGAGATATTTGTGATAAATATCTCCTGATAAAGCAGAACATGTAATAATTGCTGTTACTGCTGGATTCTTCATTTTTAGGGGATCCCAGTTACATGTCATAAGCTTTCAAGTGATATTTTAAGTAGGCTTTGTTACAGCACTAATCCAACTGAAATTCAAGCAAGAATTAAATGCACACTCAACCCAAATGTGTCATTTGCACTCAAAGCCAGAGTTGTGTATAGTAAAATAAATCAATATATTTAGAGATAAAGCGTATAGTGTACGTACGAGTGGAGCTAACCATTCAAAAAGGTTGAATTTTTCACCATCATGAATGAAATACACCTGACCACTCTGTTAAACAGGTAGAGAAGAGACAGGTTAGTAAACATAACACTGCATATAT